>JAMWET010004129.1:0-104653 GCA_024036415.1 Prochilodus magdalenae | reverse complement strand
CTAGCCATTCTTAAATAGATTTCCTTATTGTAACATTATTCACATTATGTCACATTTTTTTTTAACCTGTGTGGGGGGGGGGGGCATGTGTTTTTATTTTAATTCATTTCACACATGATCACATCTGAAATGCCATGTGAATGTATACCCTTTGGGTGATGCTTGGCGTATGTCTAGTGCCTTAGGCTTGGTGAAGCTGCTCCAAGCATCCCATTCTAGTGGCATGCTTTGTATGAAGGTTGTATAGCCCCAGATGTATCTCGTATCAGAATGATTCGCCACAGTTAAGCTGAATTCACTACATTACAACAAGGGATACTTCTTGATATACAGTGCATATTTAGTTTACTACAGTTTTACACTTTCTGTTCTCTCTAAGCCTTCAAGAAGGTAGATGCACATTTACTTATGTTTTGCTTTATGGAGTATAACGGGAAATGCTATATGATATGTAAATTAAAATAACTTAATTAACTTACAAAATATTTAACTTAAAATAACTGAAATTGGGAAAAAGCTTTTTAGATTTTGAACAATGGCCGTTCTAAGTAAATGACCTGATATATTGTGTACTAGGATCATTGTCTTCCAATACAAGATCTATCTACAAAAGGGAAAGGCAACGTCAAATTACTCACGTTTGAAGTTTCTTTTGAAACACTAATCTACAACAAAAGAAATCTCATCAAGAAAACGTTAGCACAGAAGTAATGAGCACATCCCCCAGCCGGGTGACATAACATCCACAGAGTGGTAGCAATCCAGGACATCCCTAAAGACTGTGTGCGCAAGTGAGGAGCACCTCCTGCCTCATAACAACTCATCAGAGACTGCACGATCTAGAGGTTTCCATGGCTGGTCTCGATGGAGTCTAGAACAGTCTCTGCATGTTCTCGTCTGTATGATGGATTTATACAAGCACCTCCTTCCAAGCCTCCAAAAACACAGTTTGTGTCCAAGTGAATGTCCCACAAAGCTTTCAGTTCCCTTTTTCCACATCCTGAGTAGGTTATCTGGCTGGTCAAAAAGCTCAAGGTGAGGCTAGAAGGGCACCCATGGTAAATAGCCAACTCCTGAACACCATTGGTCCCTCCATGGCCACAACAACCTTAGTCTTGGGATGTCCAAGTGAGGTCATTCTGTGGCACTCCAGTCCACAAGCAACGTGTTGTTTTCCAAGGTAGTAGGTCCGAGGCCAGTGGTTCCTCGCACAAATACTTTTTGAGGCAGTTGAGCACAAGCTGCTGCTATGTCTTCAGCCACCATCACTCAACAGCTGCCAAAAATGGTTCCTAAAGACATGACAATGATGCCGTGTTCCCCCGAGCTCTGGACAAATTGCTCTAGGTGATCAGGAAAGTGGTTTAGGGGTTTGCATTGGAAGCCACCCATGTAGACCACAACGTTTTGTGCAATTGTGGGTCCCGTGGGAAACTCAAAAGTGAAGTCATTTCTCATGAGCAGATGGTCTGCAAATCCTGAAAGAGTGTGGAGTAAGAACATCAGGCCCGAAGTAATTCTGGCATGAATGCCTTGAAGGTGGGCCGTAGTATTTTGACAATGATAGCGAGCTGCAGATAAAATCAGCACGTTTCTGCACTCTCTGATTAAAGTCATCTTGTCTGTAGCTCTGCTTCCCAGAACAGTAACATAGACAGAGGGGAGGGGCAATGTCGAAGTGGCCCTCTCCATGCACAGTTCCATCACATTAAAAAACAAGAGAAGGCCAGTCGGTGTGCTAGTAACACACCACCTTCCAAAAGCGAGGGTCATTCAAAACCAGATCATACTTGGCATCCTGAAAGCATTCATGAAGGGCCTCATTTTCAACATCATCCAGTCACATTGCAAATTTCTATATGATACTTCGGACGCTTCATCAGTTCTTCTCAAAAAGGCACAAGCTGGTTCCAAAGTGTTTCCTTCTCATTTGGAATTTCCAACATACAAGCGCAAAGGTGGTGTAGAAATCGTCATTCGGTTTGCCCATTTCGAAAGTGAATGGGAAGTGTAGTAGGGGGACTTCCTCTTTGATATGCCCGCTATTCGCCTCTTGATTACAAGTTTTATATTGTGCCTTTTGAGTGAGCTCTACAATAAACCTCCATGTTAATCCACTTGCTTCCCATCAAATATAGGAACTAAACCAAAATTGGTACCCAGAGTCATAGACCCTTGCCTACCGGGAGCTCGGTGGCCATAAGAGACATAACAGGGTGAGTCCTGAGACTTCGTTCTTCTTAGGGGTAGGCGGTGCTATGTGTCTACGGGGCTCTAATTATACTCTTCTCCGCACCAAGTGAAACAGATTAAAGAAAAACTATATGGATGGGTCTTTAAGGAGCAAAATATTTACATATAAAGCATATATTCTCTAAGTATAAAAAGTAGTTAATTATTACTAAATAGACCAGAAATAGCATAAAATCTCCTGGATGAAACTATACCATTGTGCTGGCAGGATTTAAGACCAATTTCAGTCGTGTTCTACTCATTTCACAGGGCTGAACAGAATAGAAAAAAAATATTCTTTTTGCTCATTGGGGGGGGGGGGACAGTTCTGATCTTTAATTTAGATAATTATACACCACATTAAAAACGTTGGGATGAGCTTAGGGGAAGTGTTGGATTTCGAGGAGTGTGTAATATTGTATATCGGACCGGCACTATTTTCCTGCTTAAATTTTAGCAAGAATGAATGTGAGAGATTCATGTAGTACTTGATAAAATCTGTTATAGACCATCAGAGGACATGTATCGTGTGATTATGATGGGATAAACTGATCAAGAACGAAATGTTTTATTGAGAATGTTAATATTTTATCTAATGCTGCCCATTATGAGAATGAATTAAATTATATATATAATACATATATTATACGTATATATATAGATCCTAATGTGTTTGTTTATGGCATGACAGGTTTCCCAAAATTATATATTTCAGCAAAACCGCCTTGTGCTCACAGTATCACAATACATCGTAATGTACACTGAATCGGTAACCCCCTGTATTATGACCTGTTCAATATCACTAGGTTCTCAGCAATATATAGGACATGAAATATAAGTTAAACTAACAGCTATGATTTCACTGACAAACCTGTGAGTAAAAAAATCAAACTTCACAGAAATTAATACACTGATAAGGAGTTAGTTTTACAAAGGTTGTTTATTTTCTAAGTAGGACTGTACATTCAGTAACATAACAAAGGTTCAATTCAGCACGTTTTAATGTTTGCTCTGCTAACTAATCCACCAATTAACAAGCCGTTCCTCCAGATCCAGGGTTGGGTTAGGGTTAGGTTTAAGCCATGTTATGTAGCATTAAACACTAATAAAAAAAAATGAAAATATGACACAGTACCTCTCACAGTTAACTATCCAGTGTTAACTTCAGTCATGTTTGATTTTTTTTTAGAAATCACATTAAGCCCAAAAGGATAGCTGCTCACATAAAACGGTACTGAACACAGTAAAGAGCACCGCCCCCAGCAAGGTGAGAATAAACGTCCACCAGCAGTGGTAGGCAAATCCCGGACATCCTGAAAGAGAGAATGTGTGCGCAAGTGAGGAGCACCTCCCTGCCTCATAACATACTCAATCCAGAAGACGGCGCATCTAGAGGTTTCAGGGCTGGTCCTCGATGGAGTCTAGACAGTCTCTGCTGTGTTCTCTCTGTAGAGATGGATTATACAGCACCTCTCTGCAAAGCCTCCAAAACACACAGTTCTGTCCAAAGTGGCAAGTCCACAAAGCTTGCAGTTCCCTTTTTCCACATTCTGGGAGAGGGTATCTGGCTGATCAAAGTGATCAAAGGTAGTACTAGAAGGGGCACCCCATGATAAAATAGCCTACCTGAACACAGATTGGTCCCTCCCATGGGCTACAAACACCTTAGTCTTAGGGATGTCCAAGGAGGTCGTTCTTGGCATCCAGTCCACAAAGCAAGTGTTGTTTTCCAAGAGTAGCAGGCCGAGGTCCAGTGTACCTCCAAAAAAACTTTTGAGGCCAGTTGAGAAAAAGCTGCTGCTATCTCATCGGTGATATCTTGTGGAAGCTGGCTAATGATGAGTTCCTAAAGACATGACGATAACACCGTGCTCCACCTGAACTTAGACACTAAATTGCTCTAGGTGATTCAGGAAGTGGGTTTTGAGGGTTTGCATTGGAAGCCACCTATACCCTATGTAGACCACGTTTGGCATTGTGGGTCGTGGAAAACTCAAAAGTGAAGTCATTTCTCATGAGCCAGATGTCTTGCAATCCCGTGGAACTTGAGTGAGAAAGTAATCAACATCAGGCCCCGAACGTACCTCTGGCCAGAAGGCTTTGTAGTGAGGATCCGTGATCACTGCTATCTGGAACAGGGTGAATAGTGTAAACAACAAAACATTCTTGGACTCTTTGAAAGATATGTCATTTTATCTGTCCAGTTCTGCCCCAGGATAAGGCACGTAAGAGAGAGGAGAGGGTGCTATTGCAAAGTGGCCTTCTCCATGAAACAGGTCCATCGAAACATTGAAAATCAGAGGGAATTTTTAAAGTGTGATATGCTAAAATTGCACCAACCTCCAACAGCAGGATCTGCTAGGATACATCATACTTGGCATCCTTGGAATCGATTCAATCATTGCTTCATCCTCAAATATTTTTTGTCATTATCTTTAATCAAATATCTTCCATGCAGGTCACTGAATTTGTAGATGATTTCAAAATCCAGCAGAAACTGGGTCCAAAAGAGCTGCCCTCTCTCCAGATCTCCAACATCCGGGGAGACAAAACGAACTAAAGAATTTCTCATCAAAACTCCACCATCATTTGGAATGGTGATGGAAGTGTATGTGGGGAGATTTCCTCCTTCATGTACCCGCTGTTTGAAAGCTCGTAATCACAGGTCAGGTCATGACCTCTTGAGTGGAGTTCTCTCAATGATACTTCATATTTACCCAGTGGCCTTCCATCCAGTGGGAAAACACCCAATACCTTTCCCCCATAAACTCCTGACAGTGGCAAATAAGGAGTATCCATAATTCGAACAGGTCACTTGAATGACACATCTTCTTTCACCAGCCCTTTAAAGAAAAAAAATATCATTGGTATGTTTAATAAATTGCAATTGAGGGAAATATTTTAGAATTTGTGAAATAATTATCCTTGCCAAAACAATGGGATTTACCCGGACCTGACTGTCATGCACTATTAGATTTTGACTAAAATGATCAGGTAGGCGCAGCTGCAAAACCTGTTTTGAACATGCATGGTCAACGAATTCTATGGTATAATTTTTGGAGGGAAAATGAGTTATACACATCCCCTACAGAGGACTGTGAGATATGTGACTTTTTCTGCGGAATTTGCTCTTATTTTTCAATGAGTTTTCTATTTATCTGTAGAGGATGTGTGTTCTAGGAAAACACCAAAATGGGTCAACCCCAGTCCCATTTGTATCCATTATGATCCTAAATTTTGGCACAGAGGGAAAAATGTAATTGAAGTAAATGAATCAAATAAAATTAAATATGCATTAATGATTTAAGAAACATAAAGTTTGGAACTGAGCAAAGGTTTTATGAATAAATATGAAGAACATCTTACCTCTCTAGAACCAGGTATCCTCCAAAAGTGTGAGTAATGGTGACCTTCTGGTAAAATGTGTATATATGAGATGTCAAAGTAGTGGTAAACAATTTAATCGGGAACAGATTCTGGCATCAAAGTCATATCGAACATACAATGGCAAAAAATGTTTGTGTACAATAAGTCAATCGGTCCTATTGGGTAAGCGCCTTTATAAACATGATGCCTAAAATAGTCCCGTAACCTCAACTTGATATATGATTGTTGGGCCTCACATTGACATCAGTTTTCATGCAGTGTTTTTCAAGCCGTTGACAATATTTTTTCTCATTTCATTCAGGACAAAACACTGCTTTATTAGTTTGCTTATACAACCACAATATTTTGATACTTTAGCCGTTTCATGGATTTTCATCCAACACAACAAAGTTCAAGGTCAAAATGAGCTTGGTCAGAGCCGTTCTGTGAGAATTACAATATGAAATATCGCAGAGACTTGCAGGATGGAAATGCACAATTTAGAAACTGGGTCTAACCTTTTTAAAAAAGCGAATAAACATAATTTTCGCAAAAAAGACACAATATATCATATACCAAATCCATTTTCTTTAGATGTGATAGCTTTTTGATAAAGTTACTAATACTTACCTAGTTAAGCAAATCCCGCTGGACTGCCCTCAATTTCAGGCCTCAAGTGGAACGAGGTACTGAATGTTATCTGCACCAAACCTGTGTTAAATAAGTATATCTGGGTGAACGAGACTTCTCTGCAATTGGCCCCCCCCCCGAGTGACATCAGAGGGGTTATTGAACAGAGTTGACTTAAAATAGCTCCTACTGGGCATAATGTTTCAAATGGTCATTTTTCTACCAGCTTTGTATTAGCAGGAAAGACCTGTATCCATGTTTTCTGGCAGAGACATGGTTAAATTTCATAACAGTAAGTCATGCTGAAAGTGACAGCATAAGTCAACATGTTGGTTTTACCTATAGAAGAGCACATGTTAATATTACATCCTGAACTGGTGCTCGACCACTTTCTAACCTATAAGGCCTGTTTATTAAAACACAAGCCATGTAGGTAATTTAAACAAGTTTTAATCTTATGATTAATTACAGATGTGATACTGGAAGCAGCAATAGAACCAACCTTACCTGCCTCGTGGTTGTTCTCTATAGTCAGACTTGCTCAAAACAGTGAGATAAAATTACGCCTCAGCACAACCCACGCTCACTTTGCAGCCCACATTCCAGCTCAGGACTGAAAGGGAACTACTGCTCTCAGGGGTATTTCGTTTCAGGACTGGTTGTGATACACACAAAATATGAATGGAGGGAAGCCAAAATCTGGGAATTAGTTGTGTTTCCACAGCATGTAGAACATATAGCTTTTTCCTCTGCACAGGGTTATCTAATAAACATGCCTTCTAATTAGTTTTGTCAGTTTGGTAACAGAACTGTTTTTGGAGACACTGAAATGATATGTGCAGTATATTTTAGACGTCAGAACATGCAAGAGACTACGACCACCGTGAACATCTACAGCCTTTACAGTGCATATACATCCAATTCACTTCAAATTGTAATGTTTCAAAATGATAATTTTCAGGACAAAACAAGCTACATGCAACATTCCCCCCCCCCCCCCTTCCAGAAGATAAATAAACAGTTTAGCAAATCATGTAGGTTTGATATAGTAGTTCATTTTAGACATATTAAGTGGCGGTATACAACATTTTGAAAAGAATTAATAACATTTATGCTCTGAATGAAGTGTCTAAAAGACATGATATTTTTATCATAATAAGCAACCATCTTAATGTGTACCGAACAGCGAGTGAGAAAGAAAAAAGAGGTACAGTGTCAGACAGAACATATACAGTGTGGGAGACAGTGGGCTTTAGATTTACAATAAATGCTGTGCATATTACTGTATACAACCTAGATACGGGCTGGCCTAAGTGCCCGTATAAAACCTAAAAACAGACCTAAGTGCTTATTTACCTACAAACAGTCCTACACACTGTATAAAGCCTTTACACCCAAAGCAGTCTAAACACTGTATAATCCTAGATACAGTCTAAACACTGTATAAAGCCTAGATATAGGACTAAACCCTGTCTAGATATAGGCTAAACTCTGGATAAAGCCTAGATATAGACTAAACACTGTATAAAGCCCTAGATATAGACTAAAACCTGTAATAAAGCCTAGATATATGACTAAAAAAACTCTGTATAAAGCCTAGATATAGGAATAAAAACACTGTATAAAGCCTAGATTATAGAACTAAACACTGTATAAGACCGAGATATAGACTAAACTGTATATAAGCCTAGATATAGACTAAAACTTCTTTATATACGCCGAGATATTAGACTAAACCTGGTATAAAGCCTAGATATATACTAAACACGTGTATAAAGCCTAGATACCAGTCTAAACAACTGTATAATATGCTAGATTAGCGCAGTCTAAAAACACTGTATAAAAGCCTAGATCTAGACTAAAACAGCTGTATAGATATAGGCTAAAACCTCTGTATAAAAGCCTAGATTATAGGCTAAACGCTGTATAAAGCCTAGATATAGACTAAACAAACTGTGTATATAAGCCTAGATATAGAGACTAAACACTGTTAAAAGCCTTATACAGTCTAAACAACTGTATAAAGCATAGATATACTACTAAACACGGTAATAGATATAGGCTAAACTCTGTATTATAAGGCCTAGATATAGGGCTAAACTCTGTATAAAAGCCTAGATATAGACTAAACACTACTGTATAATGCCTAGAATATAGGCAAACTCTCTGTAAAAAGCCGTAGATATAGACTAAGACACTGTATAAAGCCTAGATATAGGCCTAAACACTGTATAAGAAAGGGCCTAGATATAGACTAAAACACATGTATAAGCCTAGAGTATACGGCTTAGACAAACACTGTATACAGCCTGGATACGAGGTCTAAACACACTGTATAAAGCCTAGATATAGGCTAAACACGGTATAAAGCCCTAGCATATAGGGTTTAACACTGTATAAAGCCTAGATATAGGCTAAACACTGTATAAAGCCTAGATATAGACTAAACACTGTATTAAAGACGAGATATAGGGATAAACACTGTATAAAGCACTAGGATATATACAAACACTCGTATAAAGCGCCTAGATATTAGGCTAAACACTGTATTAAAGCCTAGATATAGGCTAAACACTTGTAATAAAGCCTAATATAGACTAACACCGTATAACGGCCTAGATATAGGTTCAACACTGTATGATAAAGGCCTAGATATTAGACTAGAAACACTGTAATAAAGCCTTAGATATAGACTAAACACTGTATAAAATCTAGCATAGAGACTAAAACACTGTATAAAGCCTGATATAGACTAAAACATGTATAAAGCCTGTATGATATAGACTAAACACTGTATAAAGCTAGAATATAGGCTAAACACTGTATAAAGCCTAGATGTGTGCTAAACAGCGTGTGGTATAAAAGCCTAGATATAGACTAAACACTGTTATAAAGCCTAGCATATAGACTAAACACGTATAAAGCCTAGATATTAAACACTGTATAAAGCCTTAGATATAGGACTAAAAACAGTACTGTATAAAGCCTAGATATAGACTAAAACACGTATAAAGCCTAGATATAGACTACACACGGTATAGAACCTAGATATAGGCTAAACACCTGTATATAAGCCGAGATATAGACTTGAAACACTGTATAAAGCCTGGATACAGACTAAAATACTGTATAAAGCCTAGATATAGTGCTAAACACTGTATCAAGCCTAGATCTAGACTAAACACCTGGTATAAAGCCTAGATTATAGGCTAAAATCTGTATAAAGCCTAGATATAGACTAAACACTGTATAAAGCCCTAGAATATAGGACGAAACACGGTTAAAGGCCTAGATATAGACTAAAACATGTATAAAGCCTAAGATATTAAACACTGTATAAAGGCCTTAGATATAAACACTGTATAAAGCCTAGTATATTAAAACACTGTATAAAAGCACTAGATATTAAACACTTCGTTATAGAGCCTAGATATAAAACACTGGTATAAAAGCCTAGATATAAAACACTGCTATAGAGCCTAGATATAAAACACTGTATAAAGCATAAAGATATAACACTGTATATGGCAGCCTTGAAAACCACACTAAACACTGTATAGAGCCTTAGAAACAGTCTAACTGTGGTACAGAGGTTTGGAAAAAGGCTAACACTAAATGTGGTACAGAGTCTGAAAGAAGGCTACACGCTGTATGGTTCTGAAGTGTAAATGCACACAAACTTTTTTTTGGGGGTAAAAACTATGACAGTAACCCACCACAATAATCACACAGTTTTTTTTTTTTAAAAAATCGACTACATGGTTAAACAGAGTTAAACTTCCACCTATTTCTCTTGTTTGTCAGTGTGTGCATTTCTTTCTGTGATAGGATCTATTGGCTGGTGTTGTAATGATTGTTTACGTAGTTTTTCAGCTAAATAAAAACATCAACCACCCACCAAAATGCATAAAAAAACATCCAAAAACACAGAATATAATATAAGCCACAAAGTTAAACTCCTCCCAAACTGACTTCCTTTACTCTTTCTGTGCTAGCACCCCTATGGTATACCAATAACAGTCATTTGGCCAAAGTATATTCCTAAACACTACCTTGGGCCTATCTATGTAAGAAAATTAGAGAGAGAGTGCCACTCTGTGATAAGATCTTCTGTGTATTGTCGTAAGCGTAAATGAAAGTTATCAGACATGTTCTTGAAGTCGACCACTAGATGGTGCTGTCAGTCTTTAAAAGCAAATTCACAAACAGCAGCACAAAACAGAATCAATTCACAAGCAGTGTTAGTATCTCATGGTCACCAATAACAAAGAGAAATGAAAATGGGATGATTTGTAGGTGTCTAATACTATCTCAGTTCCATACCTCACTGAGCTCGTACACACGCTCAATGTTTTTCAGCCCAAACAACATTGTTAATGCCACCGCGTGCCGATGGTAAAATACCCTACATGAAGAGCATATACAGTCAGAAAAGGAAAATGAATAGAACAAAAAGGCTACTCTAACAATTCCAGTATACAAGTTTTTAAAACTTGGACTACCTTTATAGGCTCTTGCCTGATCATATCAAAAGTGCATGTTCTGGTGGCGCCAAGGATTTTACTGTTACATGCGACTGTACTGCAGAACTTGTTTTACTTTTATGGGAGTAAGTAACCCCCATGTACAGCACATGTCTGCCTTACTTTTTCCCTCCACATATAGTGACGGTCACTTCTGCCTACACTAAGATATGGCAGTAACGCTTTGATGCATGATTATTATATAGATTGTTGTTTATGCTTTTTTCAGGTCTGTAAAAAAATTAACATGAAATTCCAAACAATGAAACATAAACAACAAAAAACCTATTACAGTGTTTCCACTATAAAGTGTTGTATATATTTCATTACATATTTGTGCAAATTTAATGCCAATATATAGTTAAACGAGTATCTAATATGAAAAATGCTGGACCACACTGATAAAATAACTTTTCAATTCAATGCTAAGTATTTAATTTCACTTGACATTCATTTGACAATTTGAGATATATTAGCCTTTTAACTAGCATTTAGTCTAGAATAATGCTGTATAAAGTCAAGATACTATAATTGATTTCTGTTGTTTTCCTGTTTCTTTTTTTTTTTTTTTTTTTTTTCCCCCTCTTTTTTTTTTTTTCTATAAACATGCAGAAGACAGCAAAACTTAACAGTAGAACAATGAAACAGAAAAAGGGAATATAGCTGTTCAGGCTAGGGTTATGTCCTAGTTAGGCAGGGGTAGCATGCAAGGCTTGGCTTGGTGACAGGCACTTGCAGCCCAATGTTTTCGTGCCGTTGTAGCAGATTTCAGAGAGGGTGTTGACCACGTTCCTTTTCTTGGGAGATAAGGCTGGAGATGTTTTTACCCCCAAAAGCATTTTTTGCCACAGCCCTGGTGTTTGATCAGTGCTTAAGCACTAGATGCTTTTCTAAGGACAAAACATGTCACAAGCATCCTGTGTTTTTTAGGTGTATGTCCACCAATGTGTGTTGCAGCACGGAGCCACATTCAGGAAGTGGTGGAATTATTCGACAAGCACCACCTTTTGATCCTTCTTCTGTGTGGATACACTGCAATCGCTCTAATCCATCTGCAAACTGCAAATGGACTGGGTATTTAGATCAAAACTTGGTTTTTTCCTTCCTTTGAGCGGACAGCCTCATGATATTACCAGCATATATCAAGGACTAAAATGAATGATGGACCTATCAGGCCACATTGTCATACACTATAAAAGTATTTTAGATGCCCCTCCTCCAGTTCTTTTAGTTCACATTAGGGTCTTAATCGTGAAGCACCTTTTAGGCGGTTGAATCCTGCAAGTGGCAATTACCCTCAATTCCCTGCCCATAAGCAGTGTTTAAGAAAAGGATATCCTACAGGACAAAGTCTTTGTGGCATTAGCAGCCATTCCTAGGTCACCTATATAGCACTATGGTAAGGGGAAGTAGCTGAGAGATGCAGGGTATATACAGGACATAGAATATATGATGTGTGTTTGTATATGTATATATATATATATACAGGGGTTGGACAATGAAACTGAAGTACACCTGTCATTTCTAGTGTGGGAGGTCTCATGGCTAAATTGGACCAGCCTGGTGGCCAATCTTGCATTAATCGCACATTGCACAGTAAGAGCGGAAGTGTGAAGTTCAGTTAGGCAGGTAAGAGCACAGTTCATGCTCAAAATACTGCAATTGCACACACAACATTATGGGTGACATACCAGAGTTCAAAAGAGGACAAATGTTGGTGCACGTATCTTGCTGGCGCATCCTGTTGACCAAGAACAGCAAGTCTTTGTGATGTATCAAGAGCCACGGTATCCAGGGTTAATGTCAGCATACCACCAAGGAAGGACGAACCTCCAACCAGCAATCACGTAGTGACCTGGCCACTATCCTGCAAGAAGAATGGCTTAAACTCCCTCTGACCCCCATTGTGCAGTGATGCAGTATATGTCCATTCCCAAGACCAACTGACGCTGTATTGGGCCGCAAAAGGAGGCACTACACCATACTAATAAATGATTGGGATGCTCTAAAACCAGGTGTTTCAGTTTCATTGTCCAAACCCTGTATATATATACATATATATATATATACACTACAGATATACAGTGTGGATGGAAGATAACAGTAGGTCAGTCTATATGTGTAAGTATAATATGCTAATGTAAAGTGCAGAGTGATGATTGCCCATGGAGATCATCGTTTTAGATGATATAGGTGAGATTCTGCTTGAACCAGGTCCATATACCCGGCTGCCTCGGGCCTACTAAGGCTGTTTTTCAGTAGTAGCCTGATGACTCGGGGGAGGAAACTAAGGGAGCTCAGTTAACGTCGTAGCTTAATTGTTTAATTGGAGTGAGATCATTCCACCTCCGATTGATGCACCAGATGCAGTTTTTAACGGTTCTCCATGTGCAGGATTTGGATTTAGGATGCCGTTTCTGGCTCGGTATGAGACGACAGCATCTTGCTGGAGCCGGCGCAGGCGCATTATTTACTTTTATTTAATTTACTCTCGTTCAGCTTTCGCAGTCCATGAGCCAGCCTCGCACCGCACTTTACACGCGCGCGCTGCAGCCGAGCCATTCAGCCACACTGGAGCCCTGATTAAGGTAATTGGTTTTGACAGCCAGTGATAATGCTAATGTGTGTTTTACCGCTGGGCAGGAGGTTTAAGGAGCTCACTTAATGAGATATTTACTGGTAAATTGCTCCAGAACCTGGATGGAAACAGGTGGAGATGTTATCAGGGCCGTTCTGCATAACTACGGAGAGATCGGACACAAACGAGAGAGAGAAACACAGAATTCCAAGATTAGCATGCCCGTGGGTGTAGATTCTTAAAACCACCAGAACTAGAAAACCAGAAATGATCAAGTACATGCAATGACACTTATATTTTTAGTATCTGAAAATAGCAGCTACGAAATCATCGTGATGGCACTTGTACACGCATCATTAAAGGAGTCGCTGCACCCAGAGGGAAGTGTGGGATTGCGATGTGATTGGGAAGGAAGATAAAGGTTACCAGGACACTACAGAAGTAGTGTCTCTCAATATGTCTCGGCATGGAGTTGTAGAGGTTCCTAATGGTGTCCTGTGATAGTCCATCCCATACACCTTGAATACTCCCACACAGTTCTTGCAGATGGTGCAGTAGGGGTGAAGGTGGAGTGACACCAGGCCGTCTGGACATGTGACACATGACAACAGACTATTCATCTTGATATCACTGTACCTGACGAGCAGTGAAGTCCTCCATGAGCCGTCCTGTTAGTGCCAGCACCATTGGCAGATGGTTATGAGACCCAGGGCTACATGCATGCAGACCACCAGACGGCGACTGCCCTTAGCACCACCTCAACATCGCCAAATGCAATCATGTGGTGCCAGATTGTCATGAAGTGGCTCAGCATACAAGTAAATCTGTTGCCTCCACCCTCCGTTGTCTTCACCAAGGCAAAATCGGGACTCGTCACTGAAGATGACCTGCTGCCATTCTGAGCCACTCCATGACAACCATGTTGACATGGTGTTAAGGGCAGTTGCTGTCAGGTGGTGTGCGTGCATGTAGCCGTGGGTCATAGAGCCTCCTGCCAATGGTGCTGGCACCAACAGGATGATTCATGGAGGGCAGCACTGCTCGCTGGATGTCTGTAATGGTGGCTGTTGGGTCAGTCAGGGACAGTGATAAGGTCCGTCCTTGCTTACGTCACATGCCCAGCTGAGTGTGAAACTTGACCAAGTTTCATTTCTGTTGGTTATTTCTATTGCAGGTGTATTTTGATTGAGTGTATGATCATTTTCCAACCTCATTTGATCACTTGAACAGGTTAAACAGGCATGTATGTTTTTGTTACTGTGCCTTTAAGACTGACATATGTAAATGAGCTCTGTCTGGAATGGCAAGCCCTGTTTTGTTCCTCATTCAAACAGCAGTCCAGACTGACACGCTCCTTATAGCGCCACCGCCAGGCCAAACTACAATATAATACACGTGTGCTGGTTTTTGTGACCTCACAAAAGCAGTTCCTGCAAACCTCTCCATTGTAAAACCTCAGCAGCGTTTAATCCCTTCCTCGATACAGGCCCTGTAATTAATTTCGGAGTTTAGCATTGTCTGCCACCATTCCGAATGCCACAGATCTGTGGACCGGCACGCACTACGCTAATGTAATTAAGCTACCTAAATTAAATCGGAATTAAGAAGCTGTG
This sequence comes from Prochilodus magdalenae, assembly GCA_024036415.1. Lineage (NCBI taxonomy): Eukaryota > Metazoa > Chordata > Actinopteri > Characiformes > Prochilodontidae > Prochilodus > Prochilodus magdalenae. The sequence goes on along the minus strand of JAMWET010004129.1, from coordinate 89,711 downwards.
CCTGTTGCCATGGTGGCGTTTAGCAGATTGCGAACATCAGGATGAAGTGGGAAACATTCATCAAGCCGTGTCACCGCTGAGCACAAGATCTGTAAAGTTAGGTGATGGTTCCTGCATGCTTTTAATCAGCTCGGAGAAAACCAGATCTTAGGAGGCTGAGAAGTGAAGGAATGACACGTTACGGAGCGAAAGACTTTTATCTGAGTGCATGAGACTGCAGACCTACTGTCACCTTCACATTTCACCTGAACCGTGCTAGCCATGCTAATCATGCTGCCTCTCACAGGCTTTTTACAGGAAGCAAATTTACAGTTTTCTCTCCTAAACAAGTCAGTCAGTCTAACATGCTGTCCAAAGCAGTGCTATTTAGCTTTCATAGCTAAAGATTTCATTAGCATGGCTAACAGGTAATGAAAGCTTATGGCGTTATTAGCATTGTGCTAACCTCAAGCATTAGTCATTACCTACATTGACGTTTACAGCAACAATAGCATTGTGATGGTACACTGACTTATACACTCATCTTCAAGGGTAGTGTCTCTCAGTATGGCATCATGCCGCCATGTTTGCTAACGCCAGACGTCTCAGCATGGAGCTGTTAAGTTTCCTAATGGTGTCCTGTGATAATCCATCCCATGCAGCTTGAATATCCTCACACAGTTCATGTAGATGGTGCGGTAGGGATGGAGGTGAAGTGACACCAGGCCTTCTGGACGTGTGACGTGTGACAACATTCTGTTTATCACGGTGCCTCCACACACACATTGCCATAACAGTCTGAGTGCATGTAGCCCTGTGTGGTGCAGCCGTCAGCCAATGGTGCTGGTACTAACAGGATGATGGTGGACACTACTGCTCACTGAATGTCTGCAGTTGTGGCTGTTGGGTCAGTCGGGTACAGGGATTAATGACACCTGCTTAATGACACCTCACCTACATTTACATTTACAGCATTAGGCAGACGCTCTTATCCAGAGCGACTCACATTTCTACATGTACAGAGGTAGGCCAAGGCCGCGTTGCGAGTCTTGCCCAAGGACTCTTATTGGTATATAGCAGGGTGGTTACCCAGGTGGAGAATCTAACCCAACAGCCAGTCAAACATGCTGTCCAAAATGGTACTGCTTTAAACTGGAGCTGCAAGGCTAAAGTAGCTAACAAGTAATGAAAGCTCATGGTAAAATTAGCATTGTGCTAAGTTCAAGAATAAGTCATTAGCTTAATTTATGGCATGTGGCATGCGCCCTTCTCCAGAGTGACTCACAATTCCTACATGTACACAGGTAGGCCAGGGCAGCATTGGGAGTCCTGCCCCAGGACTTTATTGGGAAATCGCAGGGTGGTTGCCCAGGTGTGGCATCGAACCCAGTTCTACAGGATGAAAAGCAGAGGCGAAACCCATTACACCATACCGACCATACGTTTGCTTCAGACCATGTGGAGATCGTTAATCATCTCTAATAGACTGAATTACATGACACTGTACAACAAACAGATGGAATGAGCACTGTCCCCTCACTGCAGGAAGAGCCTGGGTTAGATTCCCAGGTGAATTCTCTGGTGTCTTGGAGATACCCGCTAGTAGTGAATGTGTATGTCTGCCTGTGTCTGCCCTGTGACTCATTATGTTGAAGCGGGTTAGAAAGTGAGTGATTGAGATTTCTGGTGACACAGATTTTGAGACATGGTATGACATGTCTCAGGTAGGGACCTCGAGAGGAACCAAGACTCAAAAAGGGGAACCCATCCTCCTCGGGTCATCACCAGATAACAGACACAAGCACAGGAAAGAGCGTATAGTATTTGTAGGGTAGAGTAATGAATGTCTGATTGGTCTGTAGTTAAGTAGTTAGGTCATCGGATGGGTCAGCAGGATGCAGGGCAAGCTCCCACAGTGCAGGACAGCCAGGAGCTCCGTGGTGGTTAAAGGCAATCGGTGGATCCCAGTCAGAGCAGATGCAGCAACAGCATCAGACCGCACAGGATGGGCAGCAGTTCAGCTCAGACAGAGAGAACAGACTGTTAGCTCTGACAGAAGACCTGAACACACTAGATGGTGTTAACAGGGTGCAGCAGTGACTCCGGCAGGCCTGGCTATTACAGCAGGACTAAAGCGAGAGCCAGAAGGTCACACAGACATGAGGGGTCCCTGAGAAGTCAGCGCCCCTCTGCTCCATCGGCAAGTGAACATGAAGAGCAGCGAGTTGACAGCACCAACATTACCAAACACCCTCTGTCAGTGGACCCCTAGATCTCCACCTTTTATTTACCTCCAATTAGCCACATTAGCCTTGTAGCTCCAGACCAAAGAAGCAGAACCTGATACTAGAAGACTTCAGGCTACTATTTGCTGACTGACTAAGCTTGGTAGTTAGATGTGTTCGGCCGAACTATGCCGACTTTAAAGAGGATTAAAGGTTTGCCTTCACAATGAGGCTCCCGGTAATTCTCCTCTGCTTTGTTGCAGGCTTATTCCCTCACGCCTCTCCTCATCTTTGCTTTGTCTTAAGTTGACTCAGCACTCCAGGACCGGCGGGTTCTCAGTTCTTATTTCACCAGCTGATCTGACAGGTAGTTTCAGTGCAGCTATGGATTTCTGACCTGCTCTCAACATTACAATGAACCCGGCGTACAAAGCAACATGCTGAGAGACAGCTGCGCTGTAGATCAGTAAGAGTCCGGTATGCTGGAGTTTGGAGGCATAGGCCAAAAGTTCACACACACACACACACACCTAGGGATCAATATACTCCAGCATAAGCTCTCTTGCTGAGCAGGAGTAAACATTTGACTCAGGCCGAACCTTGTAGAAGCCCAGAGGAGACTGGCCCAGCGTAATCAATTCTCACTCTCCGCAGTACTTAAGCCGGAGCTGCCGAGGCTGTTTTGAAGGGATAAAAGTGGAGTCCGTATGAGGTGGGCACTCTGTTTACACACCCCGCCTCTCTGTCCGGACTAGTTCATTCGGAAAAGGAAAAAGTTTGCAGTAGAACTTTGCTCTGCTGGTGAACCAGGGTATGAGCTCCAGGTGAGGACGGCGAGAAACAGACCTTTTACCGAATCAGTAGTGGAATGCACCTCACTTTCAGGCCTAGCCTTAAAAGCACGACACACTGCATGACATCCGTAATGACTGAATGTAGTGTTGGTTGAAGTCACAACTAAAAACTAAATTATGGACCCACTTGAAATTTACGATGTCCATGATGAAGCCGTCATGACAGAGCATGATGGATGCGCCCTGGAATGCATTGGTAGCCTCAGAGGACCAGAGAGACTTGGGTATCCTACTTGGGCGCAACCTAGGCATCCTGGCCGAGACACTCACCCACAGCAGAGATAGGGATTTAGAGTGGAGTAACTCTGGGGAAATAAGAGCACCTGACTTCAAACTTGGTAGAATTGCAGGGTGTTATGCCCCATCTTCAACCACACGTGAGTTTTCATTGTAGACCTTGGGAAACCAGAGATAACCACACTCTGAGCTTTAAAGCTCTGTACATCAGTAGAGAAATGGGAGAGCAAAGCCAGCCTCGGTGTCCAGGGCAGTAGGCCATGACTTTGCCTTTGTAAAGAGCCTTGGACCACAAGCCAGGGGATATGCACCCTGAAATCACCAGGCTCGTCCAGCCATCCATGTTGTTAGTGTCATTGTAACTGTCAGAGTGTTTTTTGAGATGTCTGTTTTGTCTTGTTGTGAATTGCTTATTATTGTAGTTCATATAGTTATTAAAAGGCGCTAAAATCAAATGTACAGGTTTAAAAAGAGAGGAAATATAATTTTTTTAAAATTTAAAATATATATATATTTTTTTAAATAACATTTGCTTAAAAATTGTACATGATGTTATGTTATACTTTTACTGTGACGTGTAATAGGTCATGTGACGTTAGGTGGAATTGTGGGTTAGAGCCAGCTTGGGAGCAGAGAAGAAACATGCTACCTCAAAAACAACAATAGCTTACACATGGTCTAAGAGGCGCACATGGTAAATGGTCATAATTGTTTATGTTTGTGTAGTGATGTATCTTTTATGTGTCTTTTTTGTGGATGCAGAGTTTAACTCTGTGTATTTTGAGTTCCACGTGAAACTGTTGTGCTAGCTAATATGTGTTTAAGCCAGAGATGGGCAATTGAGTTAGCGACTCGAGTTGCATATAAATAGACTTCAGACTTGACTTGTAACTCGTCTATAATGACTCCCGACTCGACTCGACTCGGACTCGGTCCAAAATAACACATTTACATCAAGTTTCTTTCCATTACCATCCAGGCACGGTGTGCGGACGTTACAGGAAAATAATCCGTTTGTGTAAGTGTACTTTATTTGGTTGATTTGGGACATGCCCCACGGACACGGACCAATCACTACATCCGACTTCAGCGCGTGCGTGATGTCAGTGAGCGGCGCCAAGTGTAAACACAACGCTGTAGCATGGCTTCGGCTGGAACGCCGTACGTGGTAGCCTTTGGTTACAGGGAATTCACAATCCTAGCATATAACAGAAGACTGGAATGTGCAGAGAGTGTGGGAGACAAATTACAGACACTGGAGCGACCACATCAAACTTCATACGGCATCTGAAAACACACCCGGATAGGTTTGTGCTAGCCGCTTAGCCGTTTAGCCATTTAGCCATTATCCAGCTATATAACATAGTGTTAACCCCTTAAGCTGACCGGAAACAGGAAGTGTTTGAGTATGGTGCCGAAACAAAAAATGATACTGCTTCTAGTTTTTTTCTGTCTGAGAGTTGTGGAGCATGTCGTTTTTTGTGAGTTAATATTGTAAGGAAATATGTAGCATTTAAACAAAAAAAAGAGAAAAAAAAAAGAAAAGTGTTGGACACACAAAGTTAATCTGTTGTGTTTTTTTAATCTACACTTTTTAAAAATGCTACAGTTACTATATATGCTTTGTGTAAATTGACTTAAGACTTGACTTGGACTCTAGCCTATAGACTCGTGACTTGACTTGGACTCCTGCCTAAAGACTCGTGACTTGACTTGGACTCTAGCCTAAAGACTCGCGACTTGACTTGGACTCTAGCCTAAAGACTCGTGACTTGACTTGGACTCTAGCCTAAAGACTCGTGACTTGACTTGGACTCTAGCCTAAAGACTCGTGACTTGACTTGGACTCTAGCCTAAAGACTCGTGACTTGACTTTAACTCTAGCCTAAAGACTCGTGGCTCGGCTTTGACTCTAGCCTAAAGACTCGTGACTTGGCTTGGACTCTAGCCTAAAGACTTGTGACTTGACTTGGACTCTAGCCTAAAGACTCGTGACTTGACTTGGACTCTAGCCTAAAGAAAAGTGTTGGACACACAAAGTTAATCTGTTGTGTTTTTTTAATCTACACTTTTTAAAAATGCTACAGTTACTATATATGCTTTGTGTAAATTGACTTAAGACTTGACTTGGACTCTAGCCTATAGACTCGTGACTTGACTTGGACTCCTGCCTAAAGACTCGTGACTTGACTTGGACTCTAGCCTAAAGACTCGTGACTTGACTTGGACTCTAGCCTAAAGACTCGTGACTTGACTTGGACTCTAGCCTAAAGACTCGTGACTTGACTTGGACTCTAGCCTAAAGACTCGTGACTTGACTTGGACTCTAGCCTAAAGACTTGTGACTTGACTTGGACTCTAGCCTAAAGACTCGTGACTTGACTTTAACTCTAGCCTAAAGACTCGTGACTTGACTTTAACTCTAGCCTAAAGACTCGTGGCTCGGCTTTGACTCTAGCCTAAAGACTCGTGACTTGACTTGGACTCTAGCCTAAAGACTTGTGACTTGACTTGGACTCTAGCCTAAAGACTCGTGACTTGACTTGGACTCTAGCCTAAAGACTCGTGACTTGACTTGGACTCTAGCCTAAAGACTCGCGACTTGACTTGGACTCTAGCCTAAAGAATTGTGACTTGACTTGGACTCTAGCGTAAAGAATTGTGACTTGACTTGGACTCTAGCCTAAAGACTCGTGACTTGACTTGGACTCTAGCCTAAAGACTCGCGACTTGACTTGGACTCTAGCGTAAAGAATTGTGACTTGACTTGGACTCTAGCCTAAAGACTCGTTACTTGACTTGGACTCTAGCCTAAAGACTCGTGACTTGACTTGGACTCTAACCTATACACTCGTGACTTGGACTTGTATTTTGTGACTTGTGGCCATCTCTGGTTTAAGCCAAACTAGCAACAAGCACAAGCTCTAGAGACATTGAAAGGACGGAGAAATGGATGTCTTGAACAAAGGTTTTATTTTCTCGTAGTTTTCACGCTGTCTAATGAAGAAAGAGAGGGAGAAACAAATTCAGAAGACATCCGTATGACTCGTGGCCATTATTCCGTTGGACCAGTGTAGCTACAGTCATAGTCACAAGACCAACGTCTAGTCGACATCAAGCTCGATGCATCAGCGCCAGTGAAGTTGACTGCTTTGTGCCACTGTCTGAAATCACTCTGTATTCATTAGCCAGACGTCTGAACAGCAGCGTATGTGCTGAAGGGAGAGCCAGTTGTTTGTCGAGTGCTCTTTTCAAAGTCATTCACTCAGCGACCCATTTCTGCATCCTCGCTCTTCTAATCCAACGTCCAATAGCAGCTCTTTGAAGCTAACTCTGCCAGGCAATTTCACAGTAGAACTGCCTGGATCATTAGTATGTTTAGGCTGGCAGGCGACTAATGCAAGCCTGAAATTACATCTGGGAATAAATGTAAGTTGCTGCTATTATAGTAACACGCTGAAATTTTAAGGAGGAAGTGCTTTGGTCCCAGCATGACGAGAGCGCAGATGTAAGCCCCGGTATCGGTGCTGCAATCCGTGCAATGCAAATCTGTGTCGCAATCAGCAGCCCGTAATTTGCCTTCTCCATAAGCAGATGGTTGAAATAAACACCGGCTCGATACTGTATTTACGTCAATACACATGCTCTATAAATACAGCCTGCCATTAGAAACTGAATTTGAAGCTACGGGTTGGGCCCAGGAGACAACGTACCCTATCCCACCTAATGAACGGAACCAATAATGTCCAACAGAGCAGTGATGTAAGCTTGCTGCCATTTAGGGAACATGCACATGGCGTGGGTTGTATCGTTCCCCATGTAAGTGTCCTCTAATCTCACCTCACTGGTGTGCAACTGGACACTGTAGTAACTCATCTGAAGCCCAGTTTGTGTTAGCCGTCCTCCAGACCTTCATCAGTGGTCAACTTGCAGGATGCCACATAGCCTGTGCTTTAGGGATAGTTGTCCAAACGTCTGAGGAGAGCCCCTGGGGTGTTTAGGGACACGGTCAGGGACATGATCATGCTTCCTTGGAGTCCTAACCATGCCCACAGTCCTTATTTGAGGCCTTGGGATGCCACGCTGCCCTGTCAGCAAGTCCTTGCAGTCGGCCAACATGCATCCAGCTGAGTTTGGCTGATGAGCCACGTCATGCTGCCTCTACCAGTGTTTTCCTTAGGCTGCCTCTTAGGCTAGGCTTGGTCCTCTCTGTCGTTTGCCTTTTGAGGTCCTCTTCAGGAACTGAGAGGGAGTTTCCCATTCCGGGCCCCGGAGTAAAACATGGTAAACGAATGCTAGTACAGCCAATGCTTAACTAGAAGTGGAAATATGCCATGTTTAAATTCTCTGTTGAGGATATGGCAACCAATTGGGAAATCACAGGAAGTAGGCAGGTGTTTCTAATAAAGTGGCCAGTGCGTGAAAGAACAGGGGACTTATAGTTCCCATAAAGTATATGGTGAGTGTACGGATGAATCTTTGTTCCTTTACCATGTGAGTTTGTGCTTGAATGGCCTCATTGTAATTCCCTGAAAGCTGGTTCTGCTGGTTCTGGAGGAGGTCAGTGGGTGGTTTGTGATGAATCTGGTGGGAGAATCAGGAACAGGGCTTTCGGAGTGAAGCACAATCTCCAATCTCAGCAGAGCTCAGCGGAACACAGGAGGACTACAAGCAGGCGATTCTTGTTCAAGAGGCAGTGCCCTTCCCTGGCTTTGCTGTTGAGGTGTAATTGGCCTGTCAGTTTGAGTGACAGGCACGGGAGTGCGTGTCTGAGTGGGAGTTCATCAGAGCTGGGAGGGGTCAGAGGCTCTGGCTTATGAATTATGCAGAAGGACGGCAGCGATGATGAGGGCTAATGATGAAACTCAGTAGGTGATAATGAACAGATTCAGTGGAGGGACACGCTTCAGCCGGTGCATCCTCAGCCTGCACTATGCAAGTCCTGCACAAGTGACAATCCTTCAGAATCAAAATCAGGCAGCATGTCCGGTATGATTGTTCAGTATGGATGGGTCAACACTGCAGGGAAGGACCATAGCTACAGAACTTGGACATTGTTACAGATCAGTTACATGTTTACAGCTGCTGAATAATTCACAGCAGTCTCCAAATACTTGATACTTTCTCCTGAATAATTCATAGTGGTTAAGTGAATTAATTAAATAATTCTAGTAGTTATTAAAAAATTCTTAGCTACTACCAAATAAGCGAAATGACTAATTCATAGTGGTTAAATAAAAATAAAAAAATGTAGAAGTTACTAAATAATTCATAGTAGTTACCAAATCATTGATACAGTTTACTAAATAATTCATAAAGGTTACCTGAATAAATTAAATTATTCTAGTAGCTATTGAATAATCCATATTGGTTACTGAACAATGTATAGTAGTTACTGAATAATTCATAGTGTAAACTCAAGAATTAATAGTAGATACTAAGTCATTTATAGAAGTTGCTGTATAATTCATAGTAGTTATCTAATCATTGATACAGTTTACTAAATAATTCATAATGGTTAACTGAATAAATTAAATAAGTCTATCAAAAAAGTATCTATCTATCTATCTATCTATCTATCTATCTATCTATCTATCTATCTATCTATCTATTTTATCTATCTGTATCTATCTATCTATCTGTATCTATCTATCTAATTGTAGTAGCTATTAAATAATCTATATTGGTTACTGAACAATGTATAGTAGTTACTGAATAATTCATAATAATTCATGACTAATTCATATTTGTTACAGAATAATTCATAGTGTAAACTCAAGAATTAATAGTAGATAGTAATTTATAAAAGTTACTGTATAATTCATAGTAGTTATCAAATAATTTGTAATTCATTCATAAAATATATAATATTTATATAATATATAGTGGTTACCAGATTATTCCTAATGGTTAACTAAGTAGTTCATAATGGCTAACGGAATCGTTCCTAGCTGTTATTGAATAATTCATAGTGGATACGAAAAAATACATAATAGGTTTTTAATTATTCATAATAGTTATTCATAGCGGTTACAGAATAATTAATGGTGTTTACTGACGAATTCATTGTAGATACTAAATCATTTATAGTAGTTACTGAATAATTTATATTAGCTACCTACTCATTTGTAGTGTTGTAGTTATTGACTTATTCACTGAAGTTACTTAATAATGAAAAATATTATTAATTAATAGAATTCGTTATATTTTCTGAAAAATGTATAATAGTTACCAAATAATGCACAGAAACGACTAAATATTTATTAACATTAACATACTAATTCATAGTAGTTACTGAATAATTAGCTATAGTTCAAAACAGTGGCTACCGAATAATATATAGTGCAAGTTATATATACTGTAGAAGATACTAAATAATTAAAAGTAGTTACTTAATCATTTGTAATGGGTTCTATAGAAGTCACAGTGGTTACTGGATAATGCATAGTAGTTGTTAATCATGGTACATGCTCAATAATATATTTGTATATATATATATATATATATATATATATATAAATATATATATATATATATATATGTATATATATATATATATATATATTCTATATACACAGGATATATATTATATATATATATATAATGGAAATATATTTATAGACTAATGTGTTGCTCATGGCTAAACATAGTCTCATAAGTGCATATATATATATATGTATATATATATATATGCATATGTATATGTACAGGGGTTGGACAATGAAACTGAAACACCTGTCATTTTAGTGTGGGGTCTCATGGCTAAATTGGACCAGCCTGGTGGCCAGTCTTCATTAATTGCACATTGCACCAGTAAGAGCAGAGTGTGAAGGTTCAGTTAGCAGGTAAGAGCACAGTTCTGCTCAACATACTGCACCGGCATCAAAGCATACTGGCACACACAGCATTATGGGTGACATACCAGAGTTCAAAAGAGGACAAACTGTTGGTGCACGTCTTGCTGGCACATCTGTGACCAAGACAGCAAGTCTTTGTGATGTATCAAGAGCCGCGGTATCCAGGGTATACCCAGGGTTTTTTATATGTGTCCGATTTTTTTCAGAAACTAATAACTCATAAAAACAAGCAGTGTTTGATTTAATAATATTACGCGAGTTGAGTTTCATTCAGGGATTCGAATTCTTATACTGAGAAATGCGCTTCCATTGCAGCCCAGCGGCACTAAAACCGAACCTCGCGTTATATAAGCCTGGAGTTTAAGGGGTTAACGCGGTTCCTCTGGTCCTGAATGGCAGTGATCACGCGTGTCTGCGTCGCTGGTGTATTCAATAAAGGATTCTCAATTCTTTCACAGCGAGGTGATACTCGCCGTAGCCATGGAGACGCGGACGAGGAGTTTGAAAAAGCTGATCTAAGAATAAAGATGCTACCTTCCATTCGGACTGTAACTAGTTACGCTCGTCTTTCTTTTCTCCCGCTCCCTAATCCCTCATTCCTCCGAGTTTCTGAGAGCAGATGAAAGGGCTCCACGCCACCCACCAGCCCAGCTTTAAACACAGGATTTCCTGGGCTTTCATTAAGACGTGCTCTGGAGAAGCTTCACAAGATGTTCCTTGACGAAGAGACCCGAACACGGCGAGCTTTCCTGGTTCCTGTGCCGTGATTAGAAGTAAGGCGGAGGGAGGGGCCGTTGACACTTTTGGGTGGAAACAGATTGTGATCTTAGAAGTAAACAGTGAACGACCTTGTGTTGAGTTGTCTCTCATGTTCTAGACTTGGGAACTTTAGGTAGGGATGCACCGTAATGAAAATGTTCGGCCAAAACCGAAACCAAACAAAATGGAACAGGCCAAATACTGACAGTTTTTTTTATTTACAGTGTTTCATCCATTTTGCCACTTTTTCACCAATTATATAGGCTACATCTCAGATAACAAGTGAATGTGGGCCCCATCTGGCCCCATATGGCACCGCCGGCCCACCGTTGGCACCAGCAATCTGCTGTGAGCCAAAGTTGGCCCACATATTTACATCATGCATTTTGTCCCAGAACAGATCTGGTCCACTTCTGGGGCACAGATACAGCAGAGTTGGCTACTTTTGGCTAAGGCCCTAATACGGTGCACATTGGGACCGGTCCACCCAAGTGCCGTCAACCCCATCTGGCAAGTGAGCCAGACGTAAATGGGGAATGTGGGCTGGATTTGGACCAGCTGTGTGGGATGTATTCTTGCCTTAGTTAAACTGCAGTTTAAACACACTTACTGAACGCTGAACATCTTAACACCCCAGCAGACACACCAACACAGCACGATATGACTTCGCAAAGAGTGCCTCACTCCACGCTGGCTGGGATTTTATCATAGTGTAAAAATTTGGCAACACAGACATGAAACAGCGAGAGAGAAACAGGACGAGTGCATGCGAGAGTAAGAGAGAAAGAGAGAGAGAGAGAGAGAGAGAGAGAGAGAGAGAGAATGATAGAAGCTGCTGTCTGCCTGCCTTCACTGCAGCGACTCTGTTCTGGTCTTTACTCTGTCTAAGCTCCGTTTGGCTCGAATGTTTGAAGCTGAAGAAATGCTGGGAGGTGTCGGCGTGCTCCGGTGTGACTCGCAGTGGAGCAACAAGGCATTAAATAGAGTTTAGCGGTTGACGCTAGCCCTGGAGCTAAGTAAGAGATCCGGTCTGGTTCCCATCCACGTCCAGGGAGTAGAGGAAGGTTACAGCGTCATTAAAATCACGGCTGTCCGGCAACAATTACTCCGGTTGCAGAGCATTCGGTGCATCCCTAACTTTAAGCACTATTAAATCTTCCAGCCTTTAGCCTGTAGGTACTAGCTGTGATTCTCATCATGCACATTCCTCATATGCTGGGGACCCATCCCACTTCCGGCACCAGTGTGACACTGGCAAAGAAGAAGAATCATGATGCGAGAATCATGGAGCTTCATGCAAATGAGCTTCATGCAGCTCCATGATGGCCAGGAAGCGGCAAGTCACATGTAGCCATTCACTTTCCATTGCTGGTAGATACATACCCACCATAACTTCGCCCCAGCCCAGCACTGCAATCCGACATTACGCAGACAGCTATATATGCTACTTGCCTCTCTGTGTTACAAGTGCGGCACTTCCCATGAACCTCCCCCCGTGTCCATGCAGAAGGAGCCAGTAGTGGATATATATACGTGTCCTACAAGCTTCCTGGACACTAATATGTCACCTGTGAAACGTACCTATTGTGTGTAGTACCTCCACGAGCCCGAATAACAGCTGTGATCTGATTTGGCATGTGCTGGAGACGTGTCTGGATGTTCAGCCACTCTTGCACCAAAGAGTTAGGCCAGATTTGGTGGATGCCTTCCCTGGTACAATTCCGAGGAGAATTCCCTGTAGACTGGGATTGTAGCCACTGCTGGTAGACCCGTATGACCGTACGCTTCCATACACCTGCAGATTCAGCTACTTCCTTCACACTATGGTCTTTGGCCACGCCCAAATACTCAGTCCCTCCTTTTAGCCAATCATTAACATCTGCTGTGGAGCGTTTTCCACACATGGATCGAGACATTCCCTGCACTGTAGCACCTCTTCTCAATCTATGGATCCCGTCACTCACACCCCTCAGGTACTTATAACCCCATCATCCTTGTGCAGCGCCATCTGCAGGAGTCTGGAGTTATTACCACCCTAAACATGCAGGCTGGCTCAGTGGTGAGCATAATGTATATATTAATGTACTACAGTATATTTCTACAGTAGCTCTCCAAAATAACAATTTCTGAAATGTTCCCATTTGGGATATATGAGGTTTTGTCCTGAAGTGATGATGATGATATGAACATTGCATCACAAAAGAGAAACCAGCACAGATCTCAAATTCTCAGTCGTATATCACATAAAGGAAATTCATCTCGCTGTTTGGAGCACAATGTGTTTCTCTCCGAATCGCAGAGAGATAGGAGTTCTGCTGGGGAGAGGGATGAAAATCAATTTTCCTCCGTCCATGCTGGGCCTGAAAAGAGAACAGCACCCTTGTTAGAATCAGCATATGGATTTCACAGTTTATGTATAAATAAGAAATGGGTCAGTTCGCCTGGCCTATTTATGCACAGTTAAGCCAGACTGCTGAAATGCACAGGAATCTGAATAGCGGTTTAATGTTGTACCACCTCAGGGGCCAAACGATATTATTTCTGATAGCGGCTCATTGATTCTAGTAATATGTTAGCGCTGAGCTAACAGTGAACATTGTTTTGGTCATTCTAGATTACACACAGACATTAGAAGCTTATAAAAGACATTATCATATAGTTTACCTACTCGTATCTCTCCGACCGTGACCCGGTAAAGAGTCCCGCTGCTCCCTGATAGCAAGAGGACAAAGCTGGTGGTCCGCTGGTGTTTGCTTAGTGTGTTTTGGGTTTCCCACCAGAGTCATTTTTCATCGCTTGTCTTCCACGCACAGCTCAGTTTCCTCCTTCATCTTTCTTATGTTTATCTTAACTTTATCGTTAACTTTAGAATAGGTCATTTTTAGTGTCAGCAACATTTAAAACTAGCTAATTTTCTATCAGGCGTTTGCAGTATTTGTCTATTTTCCAAAATAAAAGTCCCCCTGAAAAATGTGTCCAAAACACAACAAACGACCAGCTTGACGCATCATCAGCATTTTTTTGCTGGTCGACCCGCATGGCTAAGCTGACTAACTAATCTGTGCTGCACCGTCCAGTGCCGCTGTGGCTGCGTTAGGCTAATGTAGCTAGCTAAGAGAGATAGTGTTAGCTAGCTACATTAGCATAACACGTCCACACTGGCATGGGACTGTACTGTGTGGCCCTAGCCCTCCTGTCAACTGCAGGCCCATAGGTTGCTGGCTAGCTAAGGTTGCACCTGGGCAGACCCGTTAGAGCGGTTCCGGTTCATTTCCCATTAGCTTTCATGCTAAATCAGAAATAGGATGTTTTTGGCGTCTCGTAACAATTATTTAACAGCTCTGTCTTTTAGTCCTACACTACAGGGCTAATGAAAGAAACTTCGGCATACATTTACATTAGCTTCATTAGCTAACACCTTTAAACTTTGTCAAAAGTGATATATCTGAAAATAAGAATTTCAGCTTTTATTTACATTTACATTTAAGGCATTTAGCAGACGCTCTTATCCAGAGCGACTTACAGCCGTGCTTGGTGTTCTGTTGGATAATATTCCAGCTAGTACAGGAAGTCTAGAGCCTAAAACTCACCACGAGCTCAGACACTGCCTGAACAGGGGGGCAGTGCTGGTACCTAGAGATTAATACACAGACATATAAAGCAAATAGAGCACTACCTGGCAACCCCAGCCCAGCGCTCATTCCTATAGAGGAGAAAAGGTCATTATAAGTTCAACACAATACACACAACTTACACCTCTACTAGGGCTCACTCACTTAAGTGCTTTACGAAGAGACGGGTCTTCAGTCTGCGTTTGAAGACCGCGAGAGACTCTGCTGTTCGGACGCCCAGTGGGAGTTCATTCCACCATCTGGGAGCCAGGACAGAGAGGAGTCTGGATGCTGGTCTTCCATGAGTCCTCAGGGATGGCGGTTCGAGTCGAGCTGTACTTGAAGCTTGAAGGCTCGAGGTACAGCTAGACTCTTTATCACTGCCATAAGGTAGGGAGGCGCTGGTCCATTCTTGGCTTTGTAGGCCTCAGAGTTTTAAATCTGATGCGGGCAACAACAGGAGGCCAATGAAGGGAGCGCAGCAGTGGAGTCACGTGGGTGAAGATTGAAGATGAGACCGGCTGCAGCGTTCTGGACAAGTTGCAAGGGCCTAGAGGAAGACCAGCCAGGAGCGAGTTGCAGTAGTCTAGCCTTGAAATGACCAGAGACTGGACAAGCAGCTGGGTGGCCTCAACTGGGTGAGATATACTTAAATATAAGGGCCGGGAAACTCCGTAGCGAGCGCCATCCGTTAATTAAGCTAGTTTGTACTGTGGACAGGAAAGGTTAAACTGCATGTTGAAACAACAAAGAGAAATTAGTTTAGTACTTTTGAGCTGAATTTGATGAAATTAACTGATACATGTGTGAACTCCACCAGCTATTATCATTAGCTCAAATACTGTCACGCCTCCGGCTTCTCCCCGTCTCCCATGCTCTAAACTACATCTCCCATCAGCCATCTCCCCATGACTTCACACCCATGTGCTCCCAGTCCATCAATCATGTCCCATTTTCTCCATCAGCCTCACCTGAGTTCTAAACTGTCTCACCTGTCCCTCGTTAACTTCTCCTGCTGTTGCTCCACCTGCTGGCCACTTGATGCCTTACTAGGCGGTTTCTCCGGCAGATCTTTGACTTCTGTCTGTTTGCTGGTTTTCTCTTTAACTCGTTTGCTGGTTCATGTGGACTGTTCTGGTTTAGACTCTGGTTTGTCCCTTGGTTTCTGGCTCTGTTCTCCTCCATTCGGGTATGTACGCTTTAATTTGCTTGTTGAGTTTGACTCCCTGTTTGATTAGTAAAACCTGCTTATCGTTTAGCTCTGCCTGCATCGAGGTTTGTCTGCCAAACGGTAGAGTTACATTCTTACTCTGTGTGAAGGTTGCCTTTTTTACAATGTAGAAACTGGACTGCGTTTGGCTTTTTGTTTTTGTTCTTCGTTATCCGCCCCGAAGTAAGTTCCTGTGGCCGTGGCATAGTTGAGTTTGTCGTATATTCGAGCTAATGTGGATGAAGCTGCCTGGAGCTAATTTTTCTTTGCTCGTTTCAAGGCTCCAACCAAGACTGAAATGTGTATCACTACGGTATGTGTAATAGTTTAAATACAACAAGTGTATGGATTCTAATAAATAATGAAATTAATTAAAGCATGAACAGAACTCGATGGGCCACTCATATCTCCATTTTTTATTTTTTATATACTTTGAAAATGCCTTTAATTGCAGTGAATATTATATGCAGTTTTTTTACAATGAATGGATCAAGAGAATGTGGATGTATATAATGAATGTGCTCATCCTCTTGGGAGTATCATGACTTTGTTTGTTTGTATAATATTTCAAATTAACTGACTTCTTTGCATGCTGCTATGATTGACCTGCTGTCTGTTCAAGCTTGTGTAATCTGGGTTTGATCAGTCTTTGTTGTTTGACACACATGTTAAGATCTTTATTTATTTATTTATTTAATTTTTTTTTCCCTCATGTAAGAAATATTAGCCAATGGAGAACTGTGGTGGTAAATGTGGAACTAGAGATGATGCATGCTCTTATTTAATCTCAGATTGGTTACTGTAATGCTTCTTTCCAGCTCGTGATCGTTTGCAGGCTATACAGAATGCTGATGCTAGAGTGCTTGCTAGGTCTGGTAGAGGGCCCCATATAACCCCTGTGTTAATCTCCTCACTGGATTCCAGTTGAGTATAGGATACAGTTTAAGCTTCGTACTCTTGCGTATAGAGCGTTGAAGGGCCGGTTCCTCTGTATGTGGCTGATTTTACTTTAGGTTAAATCTAATGTCCCACGTTCCACATTCCTGTCTAAAGACTCATGGGGTTCGAGCGTTTGAGGTCTTTGCTCCCAGACTGTGGAACACTGCCCACTCTTTTTAAGATCGGACTTCTCTATGGAATCTTTTAAAAAGCAACTAAAGGCTTGTCTTTTTAGGCAGGCGTTTGGAGAATGTTCAAGGCAGCATATCGTCGCTGTCCAAAGAAAAACATGTATCTCTATATTTTTGTTGATTTTTACTTTTATGCCTCATTTGATCACATGAGCTGCTGTTTACACTGTGTGGAGATGTCATGAGGAATGGACCAACAGGAATGGCCCCAAACTGCTTGGAAAGACATCTGGTTCCATTGACTTCTATTCAAATTAAATGAGGTTTTTGGCCTCTCCTGTAAAGCTGCCATTTTGGAGGTACCTGTTTTTCTTTGGACAGCAACGATATGTATTTTTAATTTGTAATTTTATTAATTTCTTTATTTTTAAAAATATGTGGTTGGTTTTATAATGTTTCTGTTAAGCATTGTGAAAAATGAACTTCTATTTAATATTCATTTCTTTATTCATATCTGTCATATTTACATTAACAGAGCTGCTCGAACTTGGTTTGAACTTGCATGAACGGTTTGGTTTATATTAGCCCTGGGCACAGAATGAGCCCTTGTGGCTTTTCTTAAGACTTCTTTCATAAAGCGTCCAACCAAATTAATCAGATTTGGCCCCTGGGGTGGTTAAATTGTCCCTTCCTCTTTCCTGAGGGGGTTAACGTTGGACGTTATATCCCAGGTCTCGGCCACTTGCATGAGGTCTTTATTATAATCAGAGAGACATGGCGGAGAAGACCTAAGTCATAAAGAGCTTCTCCAATGAATTGCCTTTTCTAATTACTTGGGGAGCCACACAGGCATGCGAGGTTTCCAGGCTACCCCGTCATTCAGAGTCTGAGAGCTGAGCTAGATGGAGGTTCAGCATAATGTCCTCCCATTGGTTTTGTGTCATTAGCTCATGCTAAGGGTCAGCACTGACATTTAGACTCGATGGATTACGCTCTTTGCTTAGGTCTCCATCTTGCCATGTTGATTCTAAACTGAGAGGGTGAAGGATAAAGGCTAGCACATGCTTTCTGCAAGACAAGTGAATCTCCCTTCCAACATCTGCTAATGCTACGTCACTGGAGCCCAATATGCGTGTTGGGGTGGGAATACTGAGGGAACCATTAGGCTGTCTTGTAACTTGTAGAAATGTCTTTGTGTGCTGTAGTATTAATATCACCCTTCGCTGGAACTAAGGGTCCCAGACCATTATGCCCCCTCTACCAAATTTTGGCACCCATCAATCCCAGATCCGACCAACAGTCTGCCGGATAGCAAAGCATGACTCACCACTCCAGGGAACACTGCTTCAGAGCCCAGTGGCAGCGTGCTTTACACCACGGCAGCCGACGCTTGGCCTTGTGCATATTTCATGAAACCCCTGAAGCAGAGTTCTTGTGTTGATGTTGCTTCCAGAGGCAGTTTGGACCTCCATGGCTGAGCTGTTGTTGCATAGCACTTGGTGTTGAGTAGCATGAGGATGCATCCCATGACAGCGCTACGTCGAAAGTCACTGAGCTCATCGGTACGACCCGTTCCACTGCCTGTGTTTGTGTACGGCGAGTGCGTGGCTATGTGCGTGTTTTTATGCACCTGTTCGCAATGGATATGGCTGAAACACCTGAATTCAATGATCATGAGGGGTGTCCACAAACTTTTGGCCACATGGTGCATTATGCAATAGTGTGTAACCGTAGCCGAAGCGCATCCTGCTTCACCATCATGCTTTCAGCTCTACACTCGACAGGCCAGCTTTTTTGCTGTGGCGGATTTTTCTGAGCTCTTCGTTCCGCTCCTCCTGAGTGTCGAGCGTTGAGGGTGGCGGACGACAGAGGGGAAAAGGCTCTTTTTGTGAGAAGGTGATGGAATTCTTAGTCATTCTGTTAGCTGAGCCATAACCATTGGCATTGATTTACTGACACCAGTAGACTCATTCGCTCACTGCTCTTCTGCGGGTGTATGTTTTTGCACTGTAAAGGCACAGCTGGTCTTTCCAGTAAAGGAAGGTTGTGCTGATTGTAGGCCATGAAGCCTGATTGCTTTGTTAGTCGTTACTGTATTTTCAATTCAGGAGTCCTTGCTTTACATTTGGCTGGTATACATATCTTTTTGGGTTATATGCATTAAGAAACAACAATGCTCCACTGGTAGAACGGCCACTAGAGGCCAGACCACTGTATCTGTGTTCTGTATGCAACACCTAACTGTTCACCTACTGCAACACGCTGCAGAAATCAGAATAAACTCAACGTTCATGGAAAATGCACTGGACATACAGGTCTACCCAGACTTGTAAGAGCCTGGAGATCTCCCTCTGGCAGGCGGGAGGGCAGGCAGGCCGTGGAACAGCTGGGAATAAAGGCGGAATAAATAAACGAACCCCTGGCTTACAGGGTTCTCTCGTCTTCACCTTTTCTGCTTCTTGCCTCTTCTTCTGTGCGGTCACTGCTAGCTCACGGCTGCAGCCTGTGCAGGTTAGCAGGCTGAACATTCCACAGAAAACAGCTTCCTTCTTATCAGCTCCATGTACCATACAGGAGGGAGCACTCTGTAGTTCTACAGTTACAGGCTGTAGTCTATCTGTTTCTCTGTATACTGTATTACCCTGTTCCTCAATGGTCAGGACCCCCGCAGGACCACCACAGAGGTATTATTTGCTCCAATATCGACCTTTTAATAAAAGCACTTTACATGAGTTAGGCCAGTGAATCTATGAAATTGGAGCTTTGGAGGCTAGTGAATGTAGGACAGCGGAACTTTAAGTTTAATCCAATAAATCTATGATATTGGATGATGAGCATAATAAGTGAGTTAGGCCAGTGAATCTATGAAATCTGAGCTTTAGGTAAAGCCAGTGAATCTATAATTGGACCTCTAAGTGAGTTAGGCCACTGAATGTAGGATATGGGAGCTTTGAGTTAGGCCAGTGGTTCTATGATTTTGAAGTTTTAAGTGAGTAATGGCAGTGAATGTAGGATATTGGTACCTTAGGTGAGTTAGGCCAGTGAATGTATCATATTGAAGTTTTAAGCAAGTTAGGCCAGTGAATGTATGATATGGAAGCTATAAGCAAGTTAGGCCAGTGCATGTATGATATAGGCTACTTAAATGAGTTAGGCCAGTGAATGTATGATATTGGCTACTTGAATGAGTTAGGCCAGTGAATGTGTGATAGGCTACTTGAATGAGTTAGGCCAGTGAATGTGTGATATTGGCTAATTAAATGAGTTAGACCAGTGAATGTATGATATTGGCTACTTGAATGAGTTAGGCCAGTGAATGTGTGATATTGGCTACTTAAATGAGTTAGGCCAGTGAATGTATGATATTGGCTACTTGAATGAGTTAGGCCAGTGAATGTATGATATTGGCTACTTGAATGAGTTAGGCCAGTGAATGTATGATATTGGCTACTTGAATGAGTTAGGCCAGTGAATGTGTGATAGGCTACTTGAATGAGTTAGGCCAGTGAATGTGTGATATTGGCTAATTAAATGAGTTAGACCAGTGAATGTATGATATTGGCTACTTGAATGAGTTAGGCCAGTGAATGTATGATATAGGCTACTTGAATGAGTTAGGCCAGTGAATGTGTGATATTGGCTACTTAAATGAGTTAGACCAGTGAATGTATGACATTGGCTACTTGAATGAGTTAGGCCAGTGAATGTGTGATATTGGCTACTTGAATGAGTTAGGCCAGTGAATGTATGATATTGGCTACTTGAATGAGTTAGGCCAGTGAATGTATGATATTGGCTACTTGAATGAGTTAGGCCAGTGAATGTATGATATTGGCTACTTGAATGAGTTAGGCCAGTGAATGTATGATATTGGCTACTTAAATGAGTTAGGCCACTGAATGTATGATATTGGCTACTTGAATGAGTTAGGCCAGTGAATGTGTGATATTGGCTACTTAAATGAGTTAGGCCAGTGAATGTATGATATTGGCTACTTGAATGAGTTAGGCCAGTGAATCTATGATATTGGCTGCTTGAATGAGTTAGGCCAGTGAATGTATGATATTGGCTACTTGAATGAGTTAGGCCAGTGAATGTATGATATTGGCTACTTGAATGAGTTAGGCCAGTGAATGTATGATATTGGCTACTTGAATGAGTTAGGCCAGTGAATGTATGATACTGGCTGCTTGAATGAGTTAGGCTAATGAATGTATGATATTGGCTACTTGAATGAGTTAGGCCAGTGAATGTATGATATTGGCTACTTGAATGAGTTAGGCCAGTGAATGTATGATATAGGCTACTTGAATGAGTTAGGCCAGTGAATGTATGATATAGGCTACTTGAATGAGTTAGGCCAGTGAATGTATGATATAGGCTACTTGAATGAGTTAGGCCAGTGAATGTAAGATATAGGCTACTTGAATGAGTTAGGCCAGTGAACGTATGATATTGGCTACTTGAATGAGTTAGGCCAGTAAAGGTGGTATACTGTTACTTTAGCCGAACGTTGGCACTTTCAGTAAATTTTGCCAGTGCATGTAATATAGACCCTTTAGTGAATTATGAAGGTTTTGGCTACATCGAACTACACAGACATCACCCAAAAACAAATGTTAAGCACAAGACCATGTAGATCGGAACGTAGCAAAGGCCCATATAAGAAGACGGTTATTTCTCATGATTCCCTTTACTTGAGATCGGAGAACGGCATATAATTACAAACAGCAGCCTTCAGATTTATGAATTAGCTGATGAAGGCAAATGAAGATGAAAGGCGACGTTAGCGACTTTAGTGCTGCTTTATTGGGTTTCGCGGAACCTCAAAGAGCTTGTTCGTGGCTCGTTCATCACATTGTCGTCAGGAGGCTCTGGTGATAGCTAAGCAGGCCGAAAGCTGTTCTCTACCAGCGGGGCTGTTTGTGTCTCAGAAATGACACGGAATTATTAATGAGGAGTCGCTTTTTGAAGCAGGAAAGCATTTTGGCGTGATTTGCTTGTCTCTTCTCCCTAGCTGTAGTCTTCATGGAAGAAGAGGAGGAAGGAGAATAACTTATTGAGGATATTATTAGTCTGAAACAGATGGAGCAACATCTCCTCATTAGAGTGTGCCCTGTGTGTGTGGAGGTACGTGGACCGTGACGGTGCGCATGACAGCTGGGTCGTAAAAGGGTCCAAATGACACCTTCTGTACCTCAGCACGTAAAATCACTGTGCAGGTTCAGGCCATGAGCTTCTATGAGCTTCAAACATGGTTTTAATGGTTCCTTTTCGATGATATAAACATGCTGCACCCAAGACTAGCACTGCACAATATAAACAGAACACCTGTGTTGTGATTATAGTGCTGCATCATGCAGTTGAATTATGCCTATATACTTATCAACAAATGAATAGATGCACCCAGAAGGAGGTGTGGGGTTGCAGTGCTGTTGGGAAGGAAGATAAAGGTCACCAGGATCAATAACTGATGATAAATTTAGACTGATATGATCAATACTGATTGAGCTACACATACAGAAGTCTGTCTCTCAGTATGGCGCCAGGCGGCCATGTTAGCTAACGCAACATACCAGACGTCTCGGCATGGAGTTATAGAGGTTCCTAATGGAGTCCTGTGATAATCCATCCCATGGATCTTAAATATTCTCACACAGTTCCTGCAGATTGTGTGGTAGGGGTGGAGGTGGAGTGACACCAGTGACAACAAACCATTCATCTTGGTGCTGACCACTGTGCCTCCATATGCAGATACGTTGGTCATCTCTACCAAGACCAAAACAGGACTCGTCACTGAAGAGCACAGCTGCTATTCTGAGTCACTCCATGACGGTCTGCAGTCTTTGGTGAAGCTGATGTGGTTTTAAGGACAGTCTGTGTGCATGTAGTCCTGCATCATGCAGCCGTCTGTCAATGATACTAGCACTAACAGGATGGTTCATGGAGGACATCTCTGCAATCGTGACTTTTGGGTCAGGTACCATCAAGGCCCGTCAAGTCTCACAATGTCAAACCTACCCACAAAGTTTCATTCCTGTCTGTTGACGAGGTCATTAAAAAAAAAAACGCTAATAATCATACATACATACTACAAGCAAGCTGACACACTGAGACTGGTGTGGCTTCTTCCCTGAAACACCACCTGAGCACACCTGGAAAAAATAAAACAAAGTACATCCATTATTACATGAAAAGAAAAATAATAATAACATTCATGTCTACCCGCAGGCCACGTTTGACCTTTAGAACTAATAAGCATCAACAAACAAACCCAGTTAGGCCATCATGGACAGATCAATTAGATCCTTAAACCACAGCCAGCAGATTTTATTTAAATGTGTATAAAGGTTTTATTGATAGTCATGACATAAACGTTTAGTTTCTAATGGGCTCAGATGGAGTATAAACGATCTGGAAACCATGATGAGACAGAGTACACATGATGTTGAGTGGAGGCTAAGTGCAAATTATGTGGACACTGAGACGAGAAGGAGTACAAATGATGTGGAGACTGAGACAAGACAGAGTCCAAGTTACAAGACCAAAATGAGACAGAGTCCAATGACGTAGAGACTGAGACTAGACCAAGTCCAATAATGTGGAGACTGAGACGAGTTTAAATGATGAGACAAGACTGAATTGAGGGTGAGTCAAATGATGAGACCAAATTGAGACAAAGTCCAAATAACAAGACAGAGTCCAAATGGCAAGACCACAGAAAGGCCGAGTCCAAAACAAGACCGAGTCCAAATGGCAAGACCACAGAAAGGCCGAGTCCAAAACAAGACCGAGTCCAAATGGCAAGACCACAGAAAGGCCGAGTCCAAAACAAGAACAAGTCCAAATGGCAAGACCACAGAAAGGCCGAGTCCAAAACAAGACCGAGTCCAAATGGCAAGACCACAGAAAGGCCGAGTCCAAAACAAGAACAAGTCCAAATGATGAGACCACAGCAAGGCCGAGTCCAAATGATGAGACCACAGCAAGGCTGAGTCCAAATGATGAGACCACAGCAAGGCCGAGTCCAAATGATGAGACCACAGCAAGGCCGAGTCCAAATGATGAGACCACAGCAAGGCCGAGTCCAAATGAAGAGACCAAGTCCAAATGGCAAGACCACAGCAAGGCTGAGTCCAAAACAAGACCAAGTCCAAATGATGAGACCACAGCAAGGCCAAGTCCAAAACAAGACCAAGTCCGAAAAATGTGACCAGAGCTAGACTGAGTCCAAAAGATGAGACCAAAATAAGACATGGTCAAGTTGACTAAGATTTTGTCCAGTGAGCTTATGTGTATGTTAATTTAAGGCTAAGCCCTGTTCCTTATATGGCTGCATCTCCGGCTATGTAAGGATGACTGTAAGACTGTAACCCTCACAAATGATTAATTGAGCAGCTCTAGTCACTCGCTCAGCTACACCTGCTTCAGAGAGTGCACATTAGGTTGACCAGCTTTTTCTTCTTGACCTGAATGCAAACTCCCAAAGTTTTCTTTTGCACTGTTGCTGCAACACTGAAGTTACTTTCCTGTTGTGTGTTATACATCTGACTCTTCTTTTTCCCTTCCACAGGTGAACCACGCAAGTTTGACCCCACATTCCGAGGACCGATTCACAATAGGTAAGGAAACTCTACATTTCACTGTCATTACTGTCGTCCTGCATTACATTTACATTTAGCCATTTAGTCAACACTCTTATCCAGAACGACTTACAGAAGAGCTTAGTGGTCAGCCAAAGAATTTATCCTAGCCAGTATAAGCAGAATAGAATCCAAACTCCCTTGGAGCTTAGACGCTGTCTGAACAAGAGCCAGTGCTGATTACCAAGAAAGAAGAACAGAGGTAAATACAGCAGACGTGCGCTACCTAGCAATCTCCTACCAGTGTATATCTCTACTTCAGTATGGGATTACAGATTAAGTCATTTGCTTTAACCTTTAAAAATCAATGGACCTCCTAACAGCCATCTGGAAGACCTGATAGACCCACTTAACACTGTACCCATTATGGACACAGCACCTAAAGCTTTCACCTTTGAGAGAAAGAAGAGCATCAAGCTCCACCCCTGAATCCTGGAATCTGTACATTGCCATTGGAGCTACAAGAGAGGGGTTTCTGATAAAGTGGCCAGTCGGTTGAAAAATAGTTGAAAGGTCTGAGGGTTCCTGTTATTCTGGATTAAATGAGCTTTATAATAGAAACCTATATGGTCGCCATGGAGAGCTTTCCTTGTATCAAATCTAGTATGCAATTACAGATCAATAGATCAATAAGTCAATAGGTCTCCTCGCAACCACCTGGAAGACCTACCAACAGTGCCCCCACCAGATGACCAGCATTTTGTTTGAGAGAGAGGAAAGCACCAGCTCCACTTCTAAATCTGTGCATCTGTGCATTACCTTTGGAGCTACTAGAGAGGGGTTTCTGATAAAGTGGCCAGTCAGTGCAAAGATAGTTGGCACAAACTGATGGTTTTCGGTTGTTGTTGATTTAATTAACCTTGTAATAGAAACCTATGTGGTTACCATGGAGAGTTTTCCTTGTCTCATATCCCTATTTTAGTATGCACTTAAAGACGGAAGTCAATGAACTGCCTAACAACCACCTGGAAGACCTGGTAGTCCCACCAGCACTGTCCCCACCATATGAACAGCACTTAAACAGCGCTTTATCTTTGGGATAGAAGAAAACATCAAGCTCTAGTCCTGTAGATCCTTCCACTGTGAGAAGACATTCCAGCCCAATGGAGGTCCAAAAAGCTGTAGCTGAGAAAGGAGATCTAGGCGCCTCAAACAAAGAAGCTGCTGGTGGTTGCAGAACAATGGACTGACCAGTTCAGAGGTCAGACCCCAACATCACCTGAATCAACTGCTCACCTCCAAAGCTTCCACTTGTTGCTACGTCTCAGGCAAATGTAGCTCCCTCATTTCTGTGTGAGATTTAGCTGCACCTTTCCCTAAAGTCAAATCACTGCAAATCAAATCGCCCGGTCTATTTTCCACCCTGCCGCATATGCCAAGATAGCTGCTGCTAAAAGCCTCTATTTTCAACACCTGCCATAATCTCAGGTGCAAACAAGTGTGCATTAGTCATTAAGGTAAGGCCAGGTCGGCTTCAGCTGTGAATCAGTCAAAGCAGGTCAGCCAGCAAACGCGGACCCAGTAACCCAGATAAGAGTGACAGCGGGCCCTTAAATAAAGAATGAGTGCTCTGCTCACTTCCCTAATTGCAGCTGGCTGGGCGCTGAATGTGTTTCTGAGAGAGGAGGGGAGGCGTGCACTTTCCTCCATTAAAACAGCTCTGAGGAGAATCTAATTTACACGGTTTGCCTCTCGCCTCAAAAGCAGGGAGGTCAGCCAAGACATGTTTGGTGTGTGAAGTTGGCTTCTTTAGTTGTGTGCCAGAGCTATCGTAGCTGATGGAAAGGCTAACGTAGCTAATGGAAGCTATTAGCATCAAGCAAGCCGTGTGCCTGGATCAGCACACACCTGCCTCAAGCTGTTAAGTAAACTCTAATAAACTCGCTAATGTGGCTTCGGACCCTGTAAGACTTACTGTTCTATATGAAAATGGATTAAAGTGTTTAGCATAGCTAAAAACAGCAGCAGTAGCTTGGATTTCGCCTGCTCTAAAGGACTTTGAGAAGGCTAGTCAATTAATATATCCACTAGCCCAAGGGTTCTCAACCTTTTCCGTGCCAAGGCCCACTTGATGATGACTACAAAGCATAGCGGCTCACCGGAACAGTACAATCAACCTTCATAAACAGCTTCTCCAAGAAATATGGCTAAAGAAAGCATCCCCAGGAGACATCTCCATCAGTGGCTAGCCAGCGGCTAAGTTGGCTCATTCTGAAGATGTTTCATTAGCCTCCTCCTACAATGTGTACATTAATATATTTAATACAACATTAATATGGTTATATATGATGTCACCAGCTCACTTCTGCCTCCACCTGAGTCCAGGCCCACTGACCACTAGAGGGTGCTCCATTTACATTTATGGGAATTAGCTGATGCTCATATCCAAAGTAACTTAAAAGGCTAGTTGTATTACAGGTAGGCCAGTGTAGTGTTGGGAGTCTTGACCAAGGACTCTTTATCGTTGTAGCACAGCATAGATTCCCAGACCGGGAATCAAACCCCAGTCTCCCACATGGGGTTGTAGCTACCTGGCAGGTATTATCCGCTGTGCCACACCAACACTTCATGGCTCACAGGTTAGGAAACCACACGCTAGCCGACATTGAGGACTGTGTGCAATTTAGGTAGTGATGTTGGATCATTCATGGTTGTAAGGAAGGGGCTGAGGTGGTCATTGCCCCCCACCCAGACATCTGATTTTTGCCATGTCAACGGCCTCCAACTCGTCATGGGGTGGACGTTTGTGTCTTTAAAAGAAGAGCTGCTTTGCTGTTGGTGGCGAAATGTTTACATGTTTACAATACCTATACCCTGTTTAAGGGGGCAGTGAATTGGTGAGTTGTTGGCATAACAACTCTTCAGACCTCTACATTTTCTCATCATGGGTGATACTGCAATCTGCTGTGGAATAAGTTGCATGATGATTGTTAATCATCCATTTTGTCCAACACCAAAGTCACCATGCCCATGTGTGAGTGGCTTTGTCTTTGTCAGCCGTGTACTCCTATGAGATACTGAATGTTGTGTTCAGTGCAATGGCAGCATAACTTCTAGGTGAGTTATACTGGTACTGCTCCATTAATACAATCCCAAGAATTACACTCATGATCAAAAGAATGGCTGCACCCAGAAGGAGGTGTGGGATTGCAGTGCTGTTGGGAAGGGAGATAAAGGTTACCAGGAACAATAAACAATGATAAATGTAGACTGATATGGGGAATATATATTGAGCTACAGATTGAGAAGTAGTGTCTTTCAGTATGGCATCAGGCGGCCATGTTTGCTAACGCCCCATGCCAGACGTCTCAGCATGGAGCTGTAGAGGTTCCTAATGGTGATGATAATCCATCCTATGCAGCTTGAATATCCTCACACAGTTCCTGCAGACTTTGTGGTAGGGTTGGAGGTGGAGCGACACCACCTTATTACCCAGCAGTCTGTATTAATACTTTTTTAGGTCTTAGTGTTTGCATTCTGATCCCATGCCCAGGTATGATGCATCTTTGTACATGACGTGTAATAAAGGTTTGAGTCTTTTCTCTTTAAGCCCAACCCTGAACTTCTAGTCTCATCTCTGAACTTCTCTAAAGTTAGACTTGTGATAGAGTTTGTCTGGTCGAGGCACCATGATTTCCTGTCATCAGGAACGGCTTGTTTACTTGGTGCTGCAGCTTCAAACCAATTTTTTGAACAGCTCAGCAAAGTGTTTTGCCTTCATTTGGACAGCGCTCAAAAGCACGGCTAAATGAAGAAAAGATGATTCTGATAGCTGTGGTCATTATAGCACACAGTATGTGCACAATACCCCGAAGACCACCAGCACAACACACACTAACACACCACCACCACGTCAGTGTCACTGCAGTGCTAAAAATGACCCACCACCCACATAATACCTGCTCTGTGGTGGTCCTGTGGGGGTCCTGGCCATTGAAGAACAGGGTAATAAAGGATACAGAGAAACAGATGGACTACTGTCTGTAAGTGTAAAACTACAGAGTGCTCCTTAATAGTCAGTGGAGCTGATAAAATGGATAAAGTGTGTAGATACATTGAGGTGGTCACAATGTTATGCCTGATCGGTGATCAGCATTGTCCATCACCTATATGAGCTTGTTGGACATCCCATTCCTGGAAATAATAGCCTCTCTCCTCTGGGAAAGACTTTCCATGAGATTTAGGAGTGTGCCTGAGGGAATTTGTTCCCATTCAGTCAAAGGAGCATTTGTGAGGTCATGCACTGCTGTTGGAGAAGAAGGCCTGGCCCACAATCAACATTCCAATTCATCCTTTTTGTCCACAAGAGTACAGTCATGCTGGTACAGGAACGCATCTTTCCCTAACTGCTGCTACAAAGCTGGAAGCATATTAGTGGCTCCTCTCAGAGTTTGTGGTTTAACACATTGTGGCTGAGTTGGTGTTGCTCCTAGATGGTTCCACATCACGAGAATAGGGCTTACTTAATGTTCACACTAACAGGCGACAAGTTGCTCACCTGTTGCTCGAGGCCCACCATATTATATTGTGTGTACGTGTACACAAGGTCCAGGAAAGCTAGCTAGTTTTGAAAGCACATATTTGTATGCATGCATTCATGGCTAGCTTTACTGGCTAACACAGCTAGCGACCTAACTCCCCAGAGACACAAACAATATCTGATACTTTCTTCCACACTTCATGTTTATGTACAAAGACGCATATAAACTGGTGAAAGAAGAAACAGCTTTTCCATGGCTGTATTGGAAATGGCGTACTACGTATTACACACATACTAAATTTGCCAAAAAGTAGTATGCAGTATGCGACCAAGTTGAAAATTTGTAGTGCACTTAAGATCCCCGCATGGTGTTCTACTCCAGTTGGATGTCCTAGTATACAGGGGGAACTCTCTTCATGGTGTACTGCATCCCATCAGGCACCATGGCTTCACCAGCTCTCAGCCTGCTTCAACCAGAGAACATGGCGGCGGCTAACACTGGGGAGCAAACACAGCCCACTCTGAGTATACAACACCCACCGTGTGGATGTAGTGGTTGTAGTGGGGTGTGTTCATCAGAATGAGCCTCAGAAAGTTAAATATACAGGTCTGAAGATTAATAAAAGATGAACTCACTTTAGAGGATCAGTTTTAGAGTGAAATAGCCGAGGGGAGCTAACAACTAGGCTAACCGTACTTCAGGTGAACTGAGCAGCGTTAGCAGCAGCTAGCTCTAAACAGTGGATACAGTAATAACAGCTCTGAGGTAAATGTGAGGTAACTGGTCATGTGACTGTATTAGTATACTACACTGTAGGTCAGAACTTGTTACTGTACTGTATACCACACACAGTACACACTACTGTAGTGTGCAGTAGCGTACCATTTTGAATACAGCCTATGTTTATCACCACACTACTAAAGTAAAATACTTTACCTTATTATCATTTCTGAAAGGTGGCAACCCTAAATCACTGTGTAGCACGTTTGAGGCTGGGACTGTTTAAAATCAACATGTTGGAATGAATGTCTGTCTCACAGCGTAGCATCCGCCGCTAGCCCCTAGCAGGAAGCTACTAACACGGCCCACTGACGTCCAGAGCGGAATTGTTTAGTCATTTTGTGCAAACTAGTTGGGCTCTGATTTAGATGAGCAATCGTCCTGTAAAAACGAACCCCAAGTCTGTAGATATGTAGATAAGAGTAAGGTTGTGGAGCTCCTTTAAAGGCTAATTAGCTAGTCTGGCTTAACCAGGCGTTTCCCAGTGTTGTGTTTTTCAACTTTCCTGTCTTGATTAGCTCGAATGAGCGAGTCCCCTGCGAATGCTGTGATGAACGGTAATATTTATTTTCGCCTCTGGGTGTTGTGAAGATTATCACGGCTAATTAGTTAGCCATTTGTTAGCATGTAATTACATGTCAAAGAAGGCCTAGCGAGAGACATTAGCCTCGAACGTCCATCCCTCACGTTTTAGCAGCCGTCTGAGCAAATTAGGGATGAATAATTTTCCCCGGAAGAGGCTTGAATGCCTCGGTCATTTAAATTCCTGCCCAGTCCCTGTAAGACTCCCTTGAAGTGAAAAGAGAGCGATGGAAGAGATTGCCTCTTGATAGCTGGAGATGTAATTATAGATCCCCCACCAACAGCAAAGCAGCTATGCAGGAGCAGTGGGCCTTTTTTTCCCGGTTGCCCTCTCCCAGGAGAAGGAAAAATCAACCACGACGTACAGAAGTATTTGATTGTTCTGTTAATGGTCTCTGGTTATTTTACACTTTTGTAGAAATTCCTTTCATTCCTGGTATCAGCTTCCTTGGTCCAGTGTGTGAAACCGCAAGATATGTAAGGTGGTCATAACTGAAATTGATAACGTGTCTGTGTTTCAGTTGTGAAATTATGTTGTTTTCCCAAAAAGTCATAGATCAAGTTGAACACAGTTTGTTTCCTATTGACTTCAAAGTCCAATGACCGTTCTCCAGCTTTCTGTAACAGTACAGGAATAGCACACAGGGAAGGAAGATAAAGGTTACCAGGGCCAATAAATTATGATACATTTAGACTGATATGATTAATATTTATTGAGCTACACATACAGAAGTAGTGTCTCAGTATGGTGTCAGGCCGCCATGTTTGCTAGCGCAACATGCCAGGCGTCTCGGGATGGAGTTGTAGAAGTTCCTAATGGTGTCCTGTGATAATCCATCCCATGCAGCTTGAATATCCTCACACAGTTCCTGCAGATGGTGCAGTAGGGGTGGAGGTGGAGTGACCCCTGGACTTCTGGACGTGTGATGCATGACTGCAAACCGTTCATCCTGGTGGTTTCGTTGGTCGTCTTCACCAAGACAAAAGCAGGACTCGTCACTATAGGTGACATACTGTCATTCTGAGTCACTCCATGACAGTCTGGCACGACACCATTGCAGTCTTGGGTGGCATAGACATGGTGTTAAGGACAGTCGTCATAACAGTCTACGTGCATGTAGTCCTGCATGGTGCAGCCATCTGCCAATGGTCCAGGCGCTAACAGGATGACTCATGGAGGACATCACTTCTCCCTGAATGCCTGCAGTCGTAGCTGTTTGGGCCAGTCAGGTGCAGCGATAAGACCCATCCTGGTTCATGTCACATGCACAGCCAGGCATGAAACTTGAATCTTTGCATGTCTCACAATGTCAAACCTCCCCACCAAGTTTCATTCCTGTGGGTTGATTCCTTCTGGGTGCAGCTGTTTGTGCAACTGTTCTATTGATGATGGTATATGGGGGTTAATGTTTCTGAAAGCTCCCTCACAGAAAGGTATTAGAGGAAATGGTAATGAATCCACTGCCTGATGTTGGAGTCACTGTTTTATGTTTTCAGATCGCCCAGGAACAGAGACGTATGTGCAGGGTGCTGTGAGGCTAAATAGTCCCTGAAGAAAAATGGCTTCACATTTACCACTATTTTATCATCATCACCGTAGACCACTGAGGTTGTTTGTCTGTAATGGGCATAGCTGGCATTAAGACAATGGCACAATGCACTGGCTAGATCGGCTCTAAAGAACCCGGTATGTTTTCTTTTGTCGACATTTTTGTTCTCTATAATAACTAGATCCTCAGAATTATGAGGTTGTTAAAGAGTCAGAGTACTATTGTTGCTGATGCTGCTGGACACTAAACTGGCATTACTTTACTATACAAAGGAAAGGCGGGGTGTGGTGGTTGTGTCACTTTCTGGCTTGGCAGTTTTGAAGGATGACCAGAAAAGCATTGTAGCGTGTGCAGAAATGTAGCGGGTGCAGAAATGTAGCGTGTTGTAACGCACTCAGTAGTTGGGTGAAGGCTCCCGGGCAGGGAGATGCAACAGGGGGTTAGCTGCTTTCCCCGACCTCCACAAAGAAATCCAGGCGAGACGCAGCCGTTTGGGGTACTGGACCATTTATTGGGCAGAGGAGCACACTTATAGTAAAGATGGTTCTGCCACCTGTTTTGATGGTTAGCTCTGGAAGAGAGCATCAGTCTAGGACGCTGGGAGAATGGTTGTTAGCCTCAAGTGACACCAGGCCTTCTGGACACTAGGCCTTCATCTTGGTGCTGACCACGGTGCCTCCACACAGGGATTCATTAGTCGTCTCCACCAAGACAAAAGCACGACTCGTCACTGAAGATGGCCTGCTGCCATTCGAAGTCACTCCATGACAGTCCAGCAGTCTGTAGTGGTGTTAAGGACAGTTGTCGTAGCATTCGGTGCATGTAGTCCTGCGTCATGCAGCCGTCTGCCAATGGTGCTGGCACCAGGATGACTCATGGAGGGCATCAATGCTCACTGATAGTCTGGTACAGCGATAGGAGCCGTCCTTGTTCATGTCACCTGCACGGCTGAGCATGAGACTTGAATCATTAGCATGTCTCACAATCTCAAACATACCCAGCAGGTTTCATACCCGGCGGTTGAGTGCAACGGAACATATGAACACATTTCATTATTTAAATTGGGTTTTTAATAAACACGTCCAAAGCATTTGATTGGTCTATTCAGGATGTTTTCTCTGTCAGTACAGCCAAGCAAGCTTTTCCATTGGTTAGGACTCCGGGAGCTGAACTCTCAGGGCCTTCCATGTTAGATTAACTTCCGACAAATTAGAGGGAAATCAGTGTTTTACTATGTGGTTGCCAATTTTGGGAGATCAAAACGTCACTTCTGGATGTCCTAGCTATGGTAATGCTGGTCTTTAGAAGTGCTAAAGCTGTGGTCTCAGCTTTATGCCATATTGATACTTTCCTATAAGGTTACATATGTAGTCTGGAACAACCAAAAACATTTTCGTGTGCTAGAATTAGCTTAGTGCTAACATGCCAATAGAAATGCCATAGAAGTGAGGCTAACAGAAATTAGCATTGTCAAAGGGCTAGTTTTGCTAACATCTAGCTAACAACTAGCTAGGCTACTTTTGCTAACA
Organism: Prochilodus magdalenae; assembly: GCA_024036415.1. Taxonomy (NCBI): domain Eukaryota; kingdom Metazoa; phylum Chordata; class Actinopteri; order Characiformes; family Prochilodontidae; genus Prochilodus; species Prochilodus magdalenae. Next base: position 56,344 of record JAMWET010004129.1, on the reverse strand, counting down.
ACTAGCTAGCAACTAGCTAGGCTAGTTTTGCTAACAACTAGCTTCTGTATCACCATTACTGTACACTAGACTATACAGAAATACAGGAAGAAGCAATACAAACAAATACACATGAAATCAGAGCACCACAACAGTACAACTCCTCCATAACCCCAAACGTACCAGACCAGATCCTTTTCTCCTGTTGGCCCAAAATCCAAACAAAGCCTAGCATAGTATAGACCCAGAGCAAGAGAGCACAGAGGTGAACAGAAAGCAAAATCAGCTGAAGAATGCCACAGCGAAGCAGGATGGAGCTGGTGGATGTGAATGTGGCAGCAAGTGCAGCTCCTAACGGGGAAGGAAAGATCCATCTGAATTATTCAGCGAGCGAGAGTTGTTTGTTAAAGCCTACTGTGTCTGGTCTGAGCTGAATACTAGTGAAGCCAATCTCTGTCCACGGAAGAGGGAAGCTCAGAAAGCACCTGAGTTCAGCTTTCCAAATGTGTCATAGTGCTAAAATCACCGTTACAGTTTTTTAACAGGTATCACGATCCAAACGCTCCACCGCCACAATCATGCAGTCATAGGTAACGGGTTCGCTTTGAGGCCTGCAAAGCTTTCAATCCTAAATACCAAAACCGTACTGAGCAGGGTCCTGTACAGATACGTGTTGGGTTAAGAAGGGTCATTTAGACAGTTTTCTTCTCTACGCCAAATGTAGACAGTCCGCCAAGCAAAGTTTTGCGCTAGAGCTGTAAGGCTAATATAGCTAATATGTAATAGAGGCTTATACACTCATCGTCAACAGAACTGTTGAACAAATAGCTGCACCCAGAAGTATTTAACGGACAGGAATGAAACTTGGTGGGTGGGCTTGACTTGCAAGACATGCGAATCATTTAACCTACCTCCATTACACAGACACTAAAGGACTTTACACATCTGTCTGTCTGTCTATCTATCTATCTGTATATCTATCTATCTGTATCTCTGTCTATCTATCTGTATATCTGTCTATCTATCTATCTATCTATCTATCTATCTATCTATCTATCTATCTATCTATCTATCTGTCTGCCTGTATATCTACCTATCTGTATATCTATCTATCTGTATATCTATCTATCTGTATATCTATCTATCTGTATATCTGTCTATCTATCTGTCTGTATATCTGTCTATCTATCTATCTGTATATCTATCTATCTATCTATCTGTATATCTATCTATCTATCTATCTATCTATCTATCTGTATATCTATCTGTATATCTATCTATCTATCTATCTATCTATCTATCTATCTATCTATCTATCCATCTATCCCATCCATAAGGCCTGGTGTCACTCTACCTCTACCCCTACCACACCATCTGCAGGAACTGTGTGAGGATGTTCAAGCTGCATGAGATGGATTATCACAGGACACCATTAGGAACCTCTATAACTCCATGCCAAGACATCTGGCATGCTGCATTAGCAAACATGGTGGCCCACGCCGTACTGAGTGACAGACTTCTGTATGTGTAGCTCAATAAATATTGATCATATCAGTCTGAATGTATCATCAGTTATTGATCCTGGTCACCTTTATCTTCCTTCCCAACAGCACCGCAATCCCACACCTCCTTCTGGGTGCAGCTGTTCCTTCGACAATGAGTGTACATCCCCAAATGATTCATACAGTGCCATAAACCACCTTAGGAAGTCTAATAACAACGCAGTTTCAGGAAATTCTGTGATTTAGATGTGCAACCTGCTTGAGGCCAAGTAGTAATGCTAGTAAGCCGCCGTGATTTATTAGCTATGCTAGCCTCATAGCTCTGGTGCAAAGCTAAACAAGCAATGTCCAGACCTGTCTTGGCTGACTGACTGCACTTGGGGAAAGCAGAAAACTCGGTTCCATTTCCAGCTCTGAAGTATCACTTTAAAAGGAGCACATTTAAGTGAAGAGCCAGAGAACAATAACCCAGCAGCTTGGCGGCCTCTCCAGAAAGTGCCTCGGGTCAGGAATGTTGTGGAAATGTGATCAGACTGGATATTCAGAGCTCAGTTTCTGCTACAGCACCTGCCCACCTGCCGCAAGACATTTATAATGAGCTCTGATCGGCTTAGCATGTAAAGCGACCAGTTCAGAAATCTCCCCATGGCCTCTGGGGGCCATTTATAGACGAGCTGTGAGGAAGGTGTCACCCGTGGAGGTGGATTGACCTCAATTAATCAGGGTTTAGTCTCTACCCTTGGCATGCGGAGGCTCAGAGCTGCTGTAGAAAGGTCTGAGTGGAGCGCATGGCAGCCTCTTAGGGTGCCAAAGCTAATGATACTTATGGAGCTGATAGCCCTCTCTAGATGAGTCCAGGTCACGGCCGCGTCTGCAGTTCTGTTGAATGAAAAGAAGGCACATAGCACAACAGGAGCGTCAGAAGTTTGCACCGGCGCTACAAGGCTAATGTACACAATGTGGCCAAAAGTATGTGGACAGTTGATCACCACGTCTGTATGAGTTTGTTTAAGATCCCATTCCAAAACCATAGACATTAATAATCAATTGCTAAATACCAGAATACCTTTGTTTATCTAAATAGAGTTTTTATGATTGCGCTAAATGAATACAGTTATTAAATAGAAGCTATCATGTCGTCGCTGTCCAAAAAAAACATGTATCTCCATTTTTGTTGATTTTTACTTTTATGTCTCATTTGGTCACATGAGCTGCTGTTTACACTGTGTGGAAATTTCATGAAGAATGGACCAACAGAAACGGCCCAAAGCTGCTTGGAAAGACGTCTGGTTCCATCGACTTCCATTCAAATGAAATTAGGTTTTTGGTCTCTCCTGTAAAGCTGTGATTTTGGAGATACCTGTTTTTCTTTGGACAGCAATGACATATACAGATGTACACATTTCCATATATGCAAGAGGCAGGGTATATATAGCGGAATACGTCATCGACTGGCAGGAAAGAAACTTGGTGGGTAGGTGTGACATCATGAGACATGCAAATGATTCAAGTTCCACGCTCAGCTGCACATGTGATGTAAGCAAGGACGGGCCTTATCGCTGTACCGGACTGACTATATACGGACGTCCTGTTGCACACGCTTCCTGTTCTGACTGGTGCTGTTGTGTTGGTAGCGTCGTTTGCAAGTGAGGTATGCATTTACATTTAAGGCATTTAGCAGACGCTCTTATCCAGAGCGACTTACAACCATGCTTACACTGTGTTCCAAATTATTATGTAATATATAAGTAATATTTTCTCAGATTTTCCAAAATTACCTATATGTATTGCAGTCATTGTAATTTTCCAGTCATCAACTATCAGAGTACAATTAAAAAGGTTTTTGAACCAAGGTAATATAGGTAATATTTTCAATTAAAAATTTTTGAACAACTGCCAATGATAAAAAAAATATTAAAAAAAAATAAAACACTCAAAAAAAATTGTTCCAAATTATTATGCACAGCAGAGTTTTCAACCTTTTCGTTTTTATAAAGAACAAAAAAATGGTCATTTGTGAAATTATAAGCATTAGCAGGTTGTTACAAACTGAAATCAAACAGTTTTCAAGTCAAAACTTTATTCTAGGTGATGTTACATTTGCACATAGGACCCCTTGTTTGAAAGGAGCTTCTGAACTCTCTCGTCCATTGAATTTGTCAGGTTTTGGATGGTATCTGCACAGTCAGATCTTATCTTGAGTGAGTGCTCCAGCTGGGTCTCAATTTAGAGGTGCTTGCCCTGGATCTGAATGCTGATGCCTCTGTCCGGACCTGCCTGAGCTATCTGCTGGATTGGCCACACCAACAGTGTTGTGTACCAACCCCTTCTTGCATTGATGCCTCACCTGTAGCAGCCACTACGTCGATTGCATGCTAATCAGACACTAGGTGTATGTGTGTCCCTTGTTGGCATTGTGCAGCATGAGACGGCTTGCATTAACTATGCGTTCCGTTATCTTGAATGTATGATGATCTTGCATGGCGGAGATGCACGGTTCTTCTTCTGGTAAGCTGGACTGGAGTGAATGTGCCTTGTATGGTGTGTTTATTTTAAGAGAAAACCCAAACTTCCCCACGAGTACAATTCTTATAGGGAGAGCATTACTTTTACCCCGTTCTCAGGGGATCATCCCTAAGAGCGGGCCCGAGCCGTATCTATTTTCACACTTCTTCTTCGTCCCCACATTTCTGAAACGTGTACAGGCTTTTTAGTGATTCCCAGCCCAAAAAAAAATTACTCACACGCTGCCTCCTTGTTATGGATGCGTAGCCATTGGTTTTGCAGGGAGATTTAGCTGTTGTCCATTCAACCCAGCAGTCCTCCACTCCAGTACCCAAGCTTGATTAAAGAACACAAAAGGACCATGCAGAAAGACCTGTAAATAGTCCTAGTTTTAGCACGGTCTCATTTGGTTCAATACACGGTCTGTTACGAAATTCACAATAACTAGTGTTTCTGACGAGAATAAATCAGTTCTTGGAAAAGTCAGTCTGGAGGTCACTTGTGTTGGCCCAACTGGAGACCGTTTCGCCTAATATTCATGAAAAAGAGGACCCACTGCCTGAATTCTTGTTGTTCAGGAGGCAGTCTCTTGTGACGGCTTTACTGATTTGAACAACAAAGCACTGGCACTCTAGCAGCACTACAAAAAACGTTCATCTGTGTTAAAAGTAATACTGATTTCAGCATTGATTGATTACTAATAGGCATTTTTTATTTTGAAGTAGTTATGATTCTTTTTATTGTTCTGTTAAACCCGACGCGTAAATTTGCTTTGACTTTCTTGGTTTTGGCACTTTATATGAATGGTCCTTCTCACACAGGGTCTTTCTCCTTATCAGCATACTGCTACTAAGTTAAAAAAATAATTCAGATTTTGTTTGAATCTTGTAATTAAATCATTCCTTTTTAACTTGTACTTATACAAGCTAGATTATCTTCCCCATTTGATATAGTTGGGCACAGTGATGCTACACGAATTGAAGTATGTCTATTCTGGCTAATCACGGTTGCATTGTTCATGTTCCTTAGAATAGGTCACTAAATCTCCAAAAATAAAAAAACTGCATAAATTCATATTGAACTACGGAAACACACTCCACTATCATAATTTTGGTTGTGCAGTTATCATGAGCAGCCGGACACATTCCTTTATTCTTTTCTCCAATTTTGAGCTGAAAAATGTAGGCTGCATATAATAATAGATGATGGAACAGACTATTCTTAAGTAGTCTCGTGCGCTTTTAATTGGACACACCTGCCAAGACTAATTTAGCACAGGTTAAGTTGCATAACTTCGAGCATTGATCTCAAAGTGATAATACTAACATGATGCCTAAAAACTGACACACATTGACCTACCATCAATTGGCGAGTTAAACTGAACAAAAAAAAAAATTACCATACGCCTATCGCACTACTCTAACATAACCCGCTTTTTTGTGTCATGAATAATTTAGGAAACATCGTAGTGATGTAGCTGTGTTCCGTCAATGCGATTAAATATTCCACGGCTATGAAAGTAGGTAAGTCACGCTACGAGCCATCAAAGAACTACACACGAGCTCAGACACTGCCCAAACAGGGAGCATTGGACTGACCATGGGCTTTGTTGAGTGTAACCATTAGGGGAGGATCCTAAATACTGCAATGAAAAGACCCCCAGATGTACAAAGTAGAAGCCATTACCTGCGCATTACCAACCCTCAGAGCTCCAGCACTCATTCTATATGTAGTTGGAAACGACACTTTTAATCTAAGAGTCATTAAAAGTAGGCGTGAAAACAACATTTCACATACCACAAACTTTACCAACACGTTGATCCTAAGACCGACTCATCACGACAAGGGCACTTGGAACACTAGGAAAGACATGAGAAGTGGGGGTCTTCAGTTCTCTGATCGCTGAGTTTATGATACCAGATCGCACGAGAACCAACGAATGGGGGGAACTCCGCCCCTGCTTCACGGTATGGAACGCCCAGTGGGAGTTCATCTGGGCGCACCCCAGTTGTATCGTAGTGGGTTTTGGCAGCCAGGACACGTAGACAGAGTTAAACCCTTGGTACCGCTTCTGGTCTTCCATAGTTGCCTCTGTAGAACTGTTTTGAATAGAGCCTGCCTGGGACGGTCATGGACTATAGCTGTTCGATGTCTGTAGTAAAAGACCACCCTGTGTCACAAGCTGGTAGGAAGGACCACTCGCAACTCAGGGGAAGTATAGAACTTCCGAACAAGTAAGGTAAGACTCTCACCATTGCAATAAGGCAGAGTCGGACGGCGCTGGTCCATTATTGGCGCTTTGAACGGGGCCTCAGAGTTTTGAATCTGATTGCGTTGTGGCTCCAAGAACAAACATGACAAAGCCTAATATTTACAAACCACTGCAGGAACTGCCCCCTCCCGGCCGCTGGAGTACGGGCTAGTTCAGTATTATCTTTACGAGCGCAGCCGTCAAGTGTGTCGTTGAAGTCTGATGGTAGAGTGTGAAATCTTTGGAGTGGCCCTAAGGACTGTGAAGCATCGGATGACGAGCGCCGTGGCACAGTTGTTCTGGGTGTTCTCGACTCATGCCTCAGGTATGCCTCAGAGAAGAGCCTCAAACAAAACGATTGTTCACATCCGTTACAAACAATTTCACAGAGAGGGGTCACATCGAGGGCTCGGCGGAGCAGCAGAGGTCTTAGTTTAATGTTAGTGTGGGCCCATGCCAGTTTTGAGGATAAAAAGCCCGAGGTAGTGCTTGGCCAAGACCTTCGAGTGAACCAAGGGCCGAAGATCTGCAGCAGTGATGCCCCCCATGAATCACCCCGTTAGTGCCAACACCATTGGCAGATACAGCGTTGGACTGCTCCACATGCCACTCCATATGTTCACCACGCTACAAGACTACTTCAGCTATTCAAGTGGTGTCGTGCCAGGGAGTGTTCCAATGGAGTGGAACTCAGAATGGGGCACCAATATTGATATTTCTCATTCAAATGATAATTGAATGTGGTTCATATGTTTCAGTCTTTGAGGACTAGTCGCTCACCAGGTAATTGTGCTTAATCGCTATGCCTGGTAGTTTCCCATTGACTGGACAGTACCAATAATATCCGGTCTTTTCAATAAAAAAGCCTCTGTGCCAAAGAAAAACAAAGTAATCTCGCAAAAACCCGGCTCAGGAGCCTTTCAATCAAGGAGCGACGCCTATCTACGCCTGGATGCCTTGAGGGCCCCAGTAAAAACCTGGTTTAACTTTAATGCAAGTCAATGGAACCAGACGTCTTTCCAAAACTGTTTTGGGCCATTTCGGTTGGTCCATTCGTCATGAGATTCTCACACAATGTAAACAGTAGCTGATGTGTTCAAATGATGCATAAAAGTAAAAATGGACCAACCTGGGTATATATGTTTTTCATTGGACAGCGATGAAATTCATGTGTGGAGGCAGCATGGTCAGGCCTGGTGTCACTCCACCTCCACCCCTACCGCGAAATATGCAAGAACTGTACTCTACTTAAAACATCTAAACTATAGGATTAGGAGGGCTGTCCACATTCTTTTGGCCAAAGGTTACGCGAGAGAATTCGTAGGCCATAGTCTGGCGGGAGGAACACTGATTAGCATCACCAGTTAGCAATCAGCATTTTGGCATGCGCCGGCCACTATTATCACGATTCACTTATTGCCTCGAAACCTCCATTGGTAAGTCACGAGATCAAAGTGTTAAATCCGTTATAAGACTTTTATTTCTGTCTGGTGTTCCTTGTCAACACCATATAATATACTGGTATTTATAAAATTGTTCAGAGGTACATCACATATCTATGAACCGTACTAGCATCTTGTGTTTGTTGATAATTGGAGTATAAGCTTCCATTGCCTGCTAGCTACATTAGCCTTATTGCTCCAGTGCTGAACTAGAGAACTAATCTTCAGACACCAAACATCTCTAGGCTGATGGTCTGTATGTGGGGTAAGGTGTGGAGGTGGGGCTATTAACCTGATGCTCACTGTTATATGATAATCACAGTGTAGTCGACTCCTCAAAGAAAGTTTTAATGGACCTCAGGTAGCTTTGCCAAGTCCCACAGTCGGAGCATATGCGGAGCCCTGCTGAGGCACTGGCACTATAGCAACTGAGCTGGCTCTAAACCAGCACCTCAAAATAGGCCCAGCAAACACTCGGGGTCCGTATTTGCTAAAGTAGCGTCGTGTCTAATGGCTCCCTGTCCTGGATTAAGCAGTGAACAGCATCTGGTGCTTCCTAAAAGGAGTGCGGGTTCCTCGTTTGACTCCTGGTTCAGACTCATGTTTTTAAAAATGTTCTCTGTTTGAGTCACCCTTCCTCTAAATGATTCTTCCTCCTTTAGAGTCATGCTCTTAGGAGCCTTGGTTCCTCTCAGTGGTTCTGCATGCTCTACATGAGTATGTCCATTAGAACCCTGGTTCCTCTCTCTGGTTCCACAAGTTCTTAATGAGTATGTCCATTAAAGCCTTGGTTCTTCATGCTCCTAACGGGTTTGTCAGTTAGAACCTTGGTTCCTTTTGCTCTTAATAAGTTTGTCCGTTAGAGCCATGGTTTCTCTCTCTGGTTCCTCATGTTCTAAATGAGTTTGTCCGTTAGAGCCATGGTTCCTCTCTCTGGTTCCTCATGTTCTAAATGAGTTTGTCCATTAGAGCCTTGGTGTCTCTCTCTGGTTCCTCATGCTCTTAACGAGTTTGTCCATTAGAGCTATGGTTCCTCTCTGGTTCCTCTCTGGTTCCTCACATTCTTAATGAGTTTGTCTGTTAGAGCCCTGGTTCCTCATGCTCTTAATGAGTTTGTCCGTTAGAGCCCTGGTCCCTCTCTGGTTCCTCACGTTCTTAACGAGTTTGTCCGTTAGAGCCCTGGTCCCTCTCTGGTTCCTCTCTGGTTCCTCACGTTCTTAACGAGTTTGTCCGTTAGAGCCCTGGTCCCTCATGCTCTTAACGAGTTTGTCCATTAGAGCCCTGGTTCCTCATGCTCTTGACGAGTTTGTCCATTACAGCCTTGGTTCCTTTCTGGTTCCTCACATTCTTAATGAGTTTGTTTGTTAGAGCCCTGGTTCCTCATGTTCTTAATGAGTTTGTCCTTTAGAGCCCTGGTCCCTCTCTAGCTCCTCTCGGGTTCCTCATGCTCTTAACGAGTTTGTCCATTACAGCCTTGTTTCCTTATGCTCTTAACGAGTTTGTCCGTTAGGGCATTGGTTCCTCTCTGTGGTTCCTCAGGCTCTTAAGTCCCTGCTCCTCTCAAAGCCCTCAGGTCCAGAACCTGAAAAGTTTGTTTCAGCTGGAACGAAAGAATAGTAGGTTCTTCAGCATGACCCGTGACGACATCCATGGGCGTGTCAGCTGTTGAGGAAAAAGAAAGCAACAATAGCGACACCCAGTGGCCAACTGAAGAATCTACAGCTTCCTGTCTCCAGTAGTTTTCCTGTGCTTGCTTTCTGGATATAAACGGACATCTGGAATAACAGCACGAGCGCTCTCAGGTAATCTATACACTCCGCCATCTTGTTACTCCTGTTTACTCCTGCTCTGCAGCGCCCCCTGTTGACGATGATGCCGTATGCTTTGACTTTTCCTGGTGTCGATAAAAACAGGTGCAAGTACAGACTGGCTTCCTGGATAGCACAAGGCTTCTACAGAGCCTTAACGGAACCAGTTCAAGAACCATTTACTGCTTTAAAGTCTTGGTTGCCCCCAGTGGTTCCTCCCCGTGGTCTTAGGGAGTCTTTCCTTTGAAGTATCTGTTCCTCCCAGTGGTTGTTCCTCATGCTCTTCTTGAATTTCTCCTTTTGAATCCCTGGTCCTCCCAGTAGTTCCTCGTGTCCTAAAGGAGTTTCTCCTGTAGTGTCTTGGTTTCCTCGTAGCGATTCTCTCATGTTTCCATGTTGACTTTTAATCTCAGCTGTAGTTCTTTAAGTTCTTGTTTACTAATTTATGAAGGTGTTTATTAATTAATGTGAATTTATTAATCAGTTAATTAATGATTAATTTACACGGTTTCATCACACCAGTGTCGTTTGTGTGAACATGGTCCAAATTTTAAAACCATGTGAGAAGCTCTTTCCTGGAGTCTCACAGAAGCGGTGATATGTAAATCTGCGGATTCTTCCGGCCCTGGTCTACATGGCGCTGCTGGTGTTTCAGGCCCTGGTCTACATGGCGCTGCTGGTGTTTCAGGCCCTGGTCTACATGGCACTGCTGGTGTTTTAGGCCCTGGTCTACACGGGGCTGGTGTTTCAGGCCCTGGCCTACACGACGCTGGGGTTTTAGGCCCTGGTCTACATGGCGCTGGTGTTTCAGGCCCTGGTCTACATGGCACTGCTGGTGTTTTAGGCCCTGGTCTACACGGGGCTGGTGTTTCAGGCCCTGGTCTACGTGGCACTGCTGGTGTTTCAGGCCCTGGTCTACATGGCGCTGGTGTTTCAGGCCCTGGTCTACGTGGCGCTGGTGTTTCAGGCCCTGGTCTACATGGCGCTGGTGTTTCAGGCCCTGGTCTACATGGCGCTGGTGTTTCAGGCCCTGGTCTACATGGCACTGCTGGTGTTTCAGGCCCTGGTCTACATGGTGCTGGTGTTTCAGGCCCTGGTCTACATGGCACTGCTGGTGTTTTAGGCCCTGGTCTACATGGCGGCGCTGGTGTTTCAGGCCCTGGTCTACATGGCGGCGCTGGTGTTTCAGGCCCTGGTCTACATGGCGCTGGTGTTTCAGGCCCTGGTCTACATGGCGCTGGTGTTTCAGGCCCTGGTCTACATGGCGCTGGTGTTTTAGGCCCTGGTCTACATGGCGCTGGTGTTTCAGGCCCTGGTCTACGTGGCGCTGGTGTTTCAGGCCCTGGTCTACATGGCACTGCTGGTGTTTTAGGCCCTGGTCTACATGGCGCTGGTGTTTCAGGCCCTGGTCTGCATGACGCCGGTGTTTCAGGCCCTGGTCTGCATGACGCCGGTGTTTCAGGCCCTGGTCTGCATGACGCCGGTGTTTCAGGCCCTGGTCTACATGACGCCGGTGTTTCAGGCCCTGGTCTACATGACGCCGGTGTTTCAGGCCCTGGTTTGCATTTCTTCCCTTTTAAAAGTGAGTGAATCCAAAATGTGTACCTTGAGACCCAGCAGAGGAGGCAGCCCTTACGGCAAGGCTTTACTGTGGGCGTCTGAGTGGGAGTTCTAACTGCAGAGTGAGAGAGAGATCAGGGAAATCTCTCCAGGCCTTCCCCTGGACAGGAGAAACAGGCACTTCCACAGCTACAGTGTGCAGCCAGGCTGACGGGGACAGGAGCAGATGTCCAGGGTTTAAGTAGTTCTGCAAAAAAGCCTGATTATCAGGGTTACCCAGGGTTACCCAGGGTTACCAAGGGTTATTCAGGGTTACCCAGGGTTACCCAGGGCTATCCAGGGTTATCTAGAATTCAGGAACAAGTGTTTCTTCTTCTTCTTTTGTTTTCATCATCTTATTTTTCTACTTCTTCATCGTCTTCTTTTATCATCATCTTCTTCTTCTTCTTCTTCGTCTTCTTCTACTTCTTTCCTTTTCTTTTTTTCTTATTTCTTCTTTTTATCATCTTCTGTTTCTCCTTCTTTTTTCTTCTTTTCTTTCTCTTTTTCTTTTTCGTTTTTTCTTCTCCTTTTTCATCTTCTTTCTTTTTTTTCTTCGTCGTCTTCTTCTACCTTTTTCCTTTTTTTCTTTTCTCCTTCTTTTTTCCTTCTTCTTTTTCATCTTCTTCTTTCTTCTTTATCGTCGTCTTTTTCAATCATCGTCTACTTTCTTCTTCTTCTTCTTCTTCTTCTTCTTCTTCTTCTTCTTCTTCTTCTTCTTCTTCTTCTTCTTGGTTAAGAGATTTTAGTCCCCCTAACTAGTCCCGCAGTTCGAGATATCGACACCGTTCCACGTCTGGAATGTTTGGTCTGATCAGGAATGGCATGCTTGTATGCTGACGTTTTGTTTTCAGGAAATAGTTTCTCCTTTAAGAATGAATGGGATAGAAAAGTGCTCATTCGTCAGCTGTGCTTCTGCTTGCCTGACAGACACCGTTTCTCAGGGCAGACGGAATTCAGTGTTGGCTCACTCATCCGTTTATCGTTTTTTTCCCAATTCCCTTTTTCCTCCCATAGAGTCCCATTCATCTTTGGCCCTACCTAAGTCCTATTGCTTCCTTTGCCCGACAGCCACCAAACTGCAGGTACTCACTCGGGGCAGATCCCCAAACTGTAATCCACAGCCATACTGACCCGCCCTCCTCTATGTGTTGTTTATTCATCCCTTGTTCCTCCCGTAGACTCCCATTCATTTCAACAACACCTTAGCAACTGCATAAGCTGTGCAATTCAGGTAATGCTCTTTTCTAGATGGTACTTACTGTCCGGCCATGGCTAATCATGCTAGCATGTTTGGTTGATCGGTTCCTTAATACAGATTCAGGTCAACAGGCTAAATGAATGACAGTGAATGGTAACAGCGGATAATCAAGCTAACTGGTGTGTGCTACCTTCCATAGATTATTCAGGGCTAAAGAGAAGGTCCAATCAAAAAGGAAAAAGTTGCTGCCAGTAATTAAACATTTATGGCCATTGTAAATGACAGGCTAATTGCTAATTAGCTAACTACCCTTCAATCACTGTTACCCAGGTAAGCGTGTTTGGTTGATCTGTTCCATAAATACATGCATAAAGCATCACAGCCTAATCATTATCTTCATCCAGAACCCAATAATGATCATCTTGATGCGCGACTGTAATGATTCAGGTCCCCTCCCCACCACCCTCCACCCTCCACCCTCTCTTTCTCTTCTCCTCTACTCAGCAGATATGCCACACTGCTGTCCTTGTCAACAATTTGCATCCGCGACTCTCATCTCCAGAGTTTTTCCATCGTGCCGTGGGATGTGACCTTGCTGTTATGAGCTTTCTGCCTTGACAGGCGCTTCAAAGCTGTAGCGGAGTGCTGTGGATGTGCAAGCCAGGGGAAGGATTTGAGGATGTGCTCTTAACCCTTAAATGCGTGGCTGTTTCTCTTTTGGCACATTTCCGTACACAAATAGCTCTACAAATAGCCAGAAACTGCCACAGTTTGAAGCTCTTTTATTGTGGGCTGCTGGCAACCAGAGATGCGATTTAAGTGGCCGTACCATGGCGAATGGAATCTTGAATACAAATAAGTTCTTTGTGAACACTGCTCAACTTTTGGTCCAGTCGTATGAGCACATTGACACACCTCCACCAAGTCTTGGGTCCTCTCTTGCTCATGTCCTTGGGAGTTTTCTCCTTTAGACCCTTTCCATCAATGTAGAACGGGTTCCTTTCCAGTTTGCACACCTAATTTTGGCCGAAGAGGCCGGTAGGTGTATTCCATAGTGATGTGGGTCCCTGAGCCCCCTCCACCCACTTCTTTATGTCCCCGTCTGCTTATATCAGGTAGGATGTGGCCCTACCCTTAAAAGCCCTGTAAGTAAACCCACCAGACAAATAAAAAGCCACCTTGTGTGTTTAAGGTGGTAGTAACTTCAGGCTCCTGTAGATGGCGCTGCACGAGGACGATGGAGCTATAAATACCTGCGGAGTGTGAGTGACGGGATCCATAGATTGGGAAGAGGTGCTACAGTGCAGGGAGTGTCTCGTTCTATGTGTGGTACACGCTCCAGAGCAGATGTTAATGATTGGCTAAAAGGAGTGACTGCATGTGGGCGTGGCCAAAGACCATAGTGTGAAGGAAGTAGCTGAATCTGCAGGTGTATGGAAGCGTACGGTCATACGGGTCTACCAGCAGTGGCTACAATCCCAGTCTACAGGGAATTCCCCTCGGAATTGTGGAAGGCATCCACCAAATCTGAACTGTGCACTTCTATGATACAAGAGTGTCTAAACACTGACGTGGCCTACATCCAGAAACTTCCAGTGAAAGCCCGATCCAGTCACAGCTGATATTAGTGCTGGTGGTGCACACTGTTAGGTACTGTTTAGTCTCAGGGGACTGGATTTATTTTGCCCAGTGAGCTTTATACTAAGGCTGACCCGAGCACTAATTCACAGTTTGGGTCATTAGTGTGTAGTAGAATACTCAATATCACATTTTGCTTACTGTTATTAATAAACATAACGTTAAATACATTTCCATGATAGTGCATTGTTGCCATATGTCAACAATCAAAAAATCTAATTTTATTGTTCAGTTATTTCCATTATTTTAAATAATAAATTGAAATATTAATAATAATAAATAATTATTATTGTTATTATTATAATTTGTAATTAATTTAATAATAATTTTTATAATAATATAATGTTGTTATTTTTTTCTTTGTACAGTAAATGGCTACATGGATGAGCTGCATGGTAATAATAATAAAAATAGAAATAAAAATAATAATAATAATGATGACGACAACAACAACAACAACAACAACAACAATAATAATAATAATAAAAATATAAAATCACTTATTATTATTTTCCTCTGTACAGTAAATGGTTGCATGGTTAGGCTGCATGGTAATAATAGTAATAATAGTAGTAATAATAACAATATAATGTATAAAGGTGTTGAATGTGTTCTGTGAGCACACAAACGAAAAATGGCACTGCATGAATTTTGATTGCTTCATTCTTTTTCCAGCTGGCTCCTTTAGCTCTTCCCGTGGGCTACTGAATGATGAAGATGTGCGCTCTCCATCTTCCTCACTCCCCCTCTCCTCTGCTTTTTTTTTTTTTCACAGAAGCTGCACGGATGTGCTGTGCTGCGTGCTCTTCATCATTGTCATCTTCGGCTACGTTGCGCTGGGCGCTGTGGGTGAGTGGGCTCGTTTTTTAGGCTGTTTCCTATCAGGGTCCGAAGTCATAAGCTCGCCTTTCTCGGGGGAAATGAACGAAATTAGTCATCCTTAGCGTTTGCCACAGAAGCATGGAGGCCGAGTTTACCACAGTTCTAAATCCAATATTAAATCTCCAAAAGGTTACACCACCCTGCTGCAGGTACAGAGATAATGCCATTCTCAAAATGCCAGGCGGCTCGCTGCTTTTTGGTGGAGGGGATGCACTGGTGGTTTACGCGCTGTGCTACACTGCCACGTTCAGCACACATTGCTTCTATTTAAGCAACAGAGCCTAATATCGGCAAATCCCTCCGCCAAAAAGTAGTCCGTACAGAGTTTGTGTTGGTTATCCTCTAGCCCTTCATCAGTGGTTACAGGATGCTGCCCTCAGAGCACTGTCCACAGGATGCTGCCCTCAGGGCGCTGCTTAAAAGATGCTGCTGACTGGATATTTCGGTTGGTGGGCTATTCCCAGTCCAGGATCTGAGCCAGCTAATTCTGAAGCTGTTAATTAGCTGGAGCAGCCGCAGCAAATTTCAGGTTGGAGCTAGACTCTGCAGGACAGTAGATCTCCAGGGCTAGGGTTGGTGACCAGTGCCACAAACCATTGCTCGGCCCCTTGTGTTTGTTTCTGTCCATTTTAAGCTAATTCCTGCAAAGCTTAGGATTAGCAGCAGGTTGCATCCTGATTACATAACACTAACATGACCATAGCGTCCTCTGAAAACTTCACCCTTAGCCATTAGCTAACTGAATTCAGAGAGCAAGCCTCCCTCATTCCATCACTCCAAACTGGGTGCCTATAATAACCACAACTGCCTTTTTAAAGAGATGCTCAAAAACAGCTTTGATCACAGAGGAGGCTAATGCTAATGCTATGGTACCCTATCTCTCTGAAGGCAACCTTTAGTCGAGGACTTTGTGAGGAGTAGATGAAACACCACGCAACATTACTGCGGCCTCTGAGCCGACTTAAAAGCGAGAGCCCTGTAGATAAAAGAGTCAAAACAGAAAAGAAACGAGAGAGCGAGTGAGCTCGTATCTGTTCCTCATCTGTGGGGGTTTCTGTAGAGAGCGTGTGGGTTCGGTGCCGTCTCCTCTGATGGAGGAACATGAATATTTCATGGGGTTCGCCCCATGAGGCGCTCCACTAGCTTCTTGCTGTTCTTCTCCATGGCTAAGGCTAATGCTATTGCTAGTTCTCTTTGTTTCACCAGTGCAGCTAGCCATGTATTAGAGGCCAGTAGGCCCCCCCACGTCCAGCCATCATCTCTGGATTCATAGGGGGATAGATTTACCAACTGTTGCAAACTCTAAAGTGACTCTAGAGATTTACCAACAGGCCCGTTGACCCTTTAGCACCCACTGCTAGTTTGCCCTTTTACACTTTTAGGGATTTGCTAAAGGGATAGCTGCACCCTGAAGGAAGTGTGGGACTGCAGTGCCATTGGGAAGGAAGATGAAGGTTACCAGGATCAATAAATGATGATGATGATAAATATAGACTGATATGGGTAATATTTATTGAGATACACATACAGAAGTAGTGTCTCTCAGTATGGAGAGGTTCCTAATGGTGTCCTGTGAAAATTCATCCCATGCATCCTACATTTTCTCACACCATGCCTGCAGGTTTTGCTGTAGGGGTGGAGCTGACGCTCTTATCCAGAGGGACTTACAAGCTTAATCATATTACAGGTAGACCAGTGTAGTGTTAGGAGTCTTGCCCAAGGACTCTTACTGGTGTAGCACAGCATAGTCCCCCAGACTGGGAATCGAAACCCAGTCTCCCACTTGTGGTGGTGGCTCCCTGGTGGGTAGTGGTGTTATCCGCTGAGCTACACCAACCTGTGAGCCAATTGGACGGTTCATATTGTGCTGGCCACATGCTAATCACAAAGCTGAGCCTGTGGTCTTCTGCATGAACGTAATGAGTAGATAAGCCGCAAACCTGCTCACCCCACCACTACATAGTGTCAGTAGACTGTCAGCCTCTTGTAGGAAGTCTGCCTCATTGTCTGTTGTCTGAAATAATGAGAGACCTGAGCGAGATCATGGATACACTTCCTAGTGCGAATGTGTTCATGGCTGAAAGTTTGCTACAATTAATTCCAGTCAAATCTGCCAAAATGCATGAAAAAATGCCATAAACAAACAAACAAATAAGCAAGCAAACAAACAAATCAATAAACAAACAAATAAATAAATAAGAAATACATAAGTTGAGCATTTTGTGCACCTGCCAAAATATGTTTCCTCCCAAACTGCCTAAACTGGCAACACTGAACACAATAGATGTAACTATTCATGGATATGAATTATGGGACCACTGGACTACACACCTCCATTCAGGACTCTGTCATACTTCCTGGATTCAGAGCTCCTTAGGCTTCCGACTGGACGAAGGAAGAGCAACTTGACAAGAAACGCACGTGTCAAATTATGGGGAAAGTTCTTAGCGCTAGCGAGCTACAGGATAACGCTGAGTGGGAATTATTGTTGTCCCACACTTCATTGTTCCTGTCAGCCAGTGGGCCAAATGAATGCAGATTCCGTTTGAAGTGCAAACAGGGGTGCTAAGCCAGGGGCTAGGAGCACATGAGCCCTTTGTTTGAAACCCCTTTGATAGAGTCCCACTGCTATGCTAGCGTAGCGCTGCCAGACCGAAATTCACTTTGAAAGCTCACTGTTAAAGAAATGGGCTGGTCCAGGCAAAAGAGCTAGTGTTGCTAATGAAAACAAACGGCCACTATTTAGCAGTGTGCAAATAGCATCTTGCTAGCTTTCCCTGTTAGCCATGTTGGTTGAAAATAAGTCATTGTTTTGTACCTGAATATTATTTTTGGAAGATTTGCTGAAATGTTTTTAGTGACAGACATACTTTCTTTTATCTCCAACGCTGGTGCCCGTTTTATTTACTCTTCAGAACCACCAGTGAACCTACATGCCTGGTGTTTAATGTTAATAATGGTAAAATAAAGGGAGATATCACATTTTATTGGGCCATATTTCTCCATAAGGAATTGTGGGATTGCAGTGGTGTTGGGAAGGAAGATAAAGGTTATCAGGATCAATAAACAATGATAAATTTAGACTGATCTGATCAATATTTATTGAGCTACACATACAGAAGTTATCAGGCTGCCATGTTTGCTAACGCAACTTCCCAGTTGTAGAGGTTCCTACGATAATCCATCCCATGCAGCTTGAATATTGTCAAACTGTTGCTGCAGATTGTGTTGTAGGGGTGGAGTGTTAATAGTTGTCCCATAGACTCCCACACATTTTCTGTTGAAACCAAGTTTTAATCGATTATCATTAAAACCATTGTGAAAAAATCTCACAAAACACGTCTGAAACATCAGGCGGTGTATTTATAACCACTTAGTGTAGCATTAAACTCTTCAGATGTGTGGTTCTAACACCATCATGTTTTGTTTACATCTCAACCAACAAATCATATATAGAAAATTCTAGAAATTTAGAGAAACTGGTGACGTTCTGCTCTATTATAGGGGACCCAGATCCGGAATACTGAAAAATGCTATTATCTCAGTGACATGACTTTTAACAAAGGCCATCACATCTCTCTGTCAGGCACGCCAAAGCACGAGATCATCCGAACTCGGCACTGCATGCTTGTTCGGTAGCCTTCAAGTGAAGCCCCCTTATCTGCTCAGAATCTAAAGTAGGCCTCATACGCTGTTATTATACCCAACACTGCAGCCTCTACGCAATACTACACCTAATGTGTTCAATCACTCAGCCAGAGATGGAGACTCTGATCTCTGATCTGAACACACACACACACGGACACACACTCATACACACACTCATACACACACTCATACACACACTCATACACGCACACTCATACACACTCATACACACACACACACACACTCATACACACGGACACACACACACTCATACACACACACACACACTCATACACACGGACACACACACAAACACACACTCATACACACACACACACTCATACACACACACACACACACTTATACACACGGACTCATACACACGGACACACACACACACTCATACACACGGACACACACACACTCATACACACGGACACACACACACACTCACACACTCATACACACGGAGACACACATACACACGGACACACACACACTCATACACACGGACACACACACACTCATACACACGGACACACACACACACACACACACACACACACACACACACACACACACTCATACACACGGACACACACACGCACTCATACACACGGACACACACACACTCATACACACGGACACACACACACACACTCATACACACGGACACACACACACACACACTCATACACACGGACACACAAATACACACACACACACCCATACACACGGACACACACTCATACACACACACACACACTCATATACACACGGACACACACTCATATACACACACACACTCATACACACACCCATACACACGGACACACACTCATATATACACACACACACACACACACACACACACACACACACACACACTCATACACACGGACACACTCATACACACGGACACACAAATACACACACACCCATACACACACACACACACACTCATACACACACACACACCCATACACACGGACACACACTCATATATATATATACACACACACACACACACACTCATACACATGGACACACACACACACACATACACGGACACACACATTCATACACACGGACACACACACACTCATACACACGGACACACACACACACACACACTTATACACACACACACACTTATACACACACACACACACACTCATACACACACACACGCACTCATAAACACGGACACGGACATTCACACACACACACACACACGGACACACACGCACACACGGACACACACGCACAGACACACACACACACGGACACACAGACACACACACGCACACACACACACAGACACACGGACACACACACGGACACACACACACACACATGGACACGGACAACTGATTCCATTAGTGCTGCCAAATTAATAAAACCTTTCCTCTCCATCCTCATGTGGCTAAATGCCCCGTAAGCCAAGTGTTTTCATGCGCTAGCATTTCTCATGCAGCTTAGACCGCCTCTTTCTATCTAATCATGCACATTTCTTTACTGTGTGAGTTTGATTTGTTCAGATTGTCCTCCGTACAATGCTGCACCGTTGCTGACATGTTTAGGTACTAACCCACTGCAATGCAATAAATTGGAAGATAGGGTTCTGTAGCTGGACTGACATCTATGTTCCCTCAACTGCACCGTTTTCATGAACAACGTTTAGCCAAATAGAACATCCAGGAGGGTCGAAGTGCCAACCGGAATCTGATTTAATTAAATTGAAATTAAAATGAATTAATTTCAGTTCAACTTTATTGTCATAATACCAATACAAGGTTATACAGCATAGCCAAACCATGTCAGCTGTGTGCATCTCCAGTGCAGTGATTAAAGAATAGGTAAACAAGTAACAGTGTAAAGACAAAAAGACTGACAGGTTCAGGCAGGCACAGCGATAAGGCCTGTCCTTGCTTACATCACATGCACGGTCGAGTGTGAAACTTGAATCATTTGTATGACTCACAATGTCAAACCTACCCACCAAGTTTCATCCCTGTCGGTTGATTCGCTCTGGGTGCAGCTGTTCTGCTGATTGAGTGTATGCATCCCCGTATTCACTTACTCTGCTGGCACCTCCACTGAAATGGGTGTTTAAGCGTACCTGTATTTAGAATGCTATGTGTGCTACTAGACAGTCCCGGACAGTTCTAGAAAGATTTAAAAAAATCCCCAAAGTTCTAGAAAATTCCAGAAGGTTCTATACACTAGTCTACTCAGCACTAAATGCCTCACAGATGTTCTGGACCATAGACAACCTTACAAAACATCATTGTGTCTGCGGACCCGTGTCTATTTCTGTACATTTTAGGCCTAAGGAGTTAGGAAAACACACTTTGAGGCAAAATGAAACAGGGACAAAATCAAAAATGAAAAAGCAGCAAATAAATTAAAATCATTTTATATAAAAGAACAATAAATGAGGGATGAGAAATTGAGAGAATGATTCTCTCCACCATGATGGAAACACCAGCTAGCTGACATAGCAAAATTAGCAGGTAGTACAGTTGGTGTCCTCCAAAAAAGGTCCACACAAATGATGTTGGCTGCAGTTTGGAAAGATCTGGTGGAGCTCGGAGAACTGGGTGATAGAGGTGTCCAAGGTCCTTGTTGGAAATCTTGGTAATGGCATTCTGTCAGTCATACAAGGCCAGACTCCTGTCTCTTGGGCTGGTTGTAGGGGTTGGTGGGCGGGTGGCATATAAACTTGAGCATCATCTAACCAGGGAACATAACATTCCTATCCCAGTATTCCAAAATGACAATTTTCACATTCACAGGGCTGCAAATGTGACTGATTGACATAATGCCCATTCAGGAGCCTTCACGTTTCTGGATTAGCCCGCAAAATCCCCAGATTTGACTCCGCTTGGAAGTCTGTGGGACGACCTGGAACAACCAGGGAGGGTGTCCACCAAATCTGACCCAACTGCCCAATTTTGTGATGTATGAGTAGCTGAACAATGATGTGGCCTTCATTCAGAAACATGTTCAGTCCATGTCAAATGAAGTCACAGCTGATACTGGTGCTTGTGGAGGTGTTACTCGCTATTAGGCACATTTCAGTCCGTTGAGCTTTTCTGTTAATTGTATGTTTGAGTGAAATGACAAGCCAACGTAAAACGATTGCTTACTTTGGATAGCACTCGTGCTATCCATCCACCTGGCCATTACACCTACACAGCCTTACACCATTACAGCCTCCACTCTTCTGCGATTGCTTTCCAAAAGCTGTTGGAGCGTGTCTGTCGGGACTGGTGTCCTTTTAAACGAGCATAGTAGCTAATTGGGTAACATATTAGAGGATGTTGCCGAAAAGCCAAGGCCACAATATGGCCAAAAGTATGTGGACATCTGACCATTTAGTACAAACTGGAGACTGTCTGTTTGACTACCAACCAAGATATTGTACATTCACTGGGTGTAGCGCTTCAGTTCAGTCCTTCAGACCGAAGATTTCCTGTACTGAAAGGCTTATTCGAATCCGATTAGCTGGTAGGTTTTTATCGAGCTTACTTTAGCACAATGCATTTCCAATAACCAGATACTGGAATCCTCTACTAAAGACTCAAGACTCATCTCCCCCCTGCATAAAGCCCCTTGTGAACATCCCATCCCACCCCAAGCCATGCCCAATTTTGAGAATGCCATCATGTTCCTATTTGCGACAGGGTGATCTCAGCTTCATACATACCCAACAGCAGTAGCATTGCTACCCGCGTGTGGAGGCAGTAATGGAGGTAGGCTGATGGAGTTTTTCCATATCTCTCCCTGGCAGCTATGAATGATGTCACCAGAAGCCCCCCCCCACCCACACATACAAGCGTGCATGCACACACACATCACTTTAATCCCCTCGAAAAAGATGAAATCACCGATGACATCATCCCCCAGACACACTGTCTCATGGCCACCACGCGACCGCTGACAGAAGGCTTTGCCTTTGTGAATGGGGAACAAAGAAAGTGCCTGCCAGCCTCGGCTGTGGTCCGGGGAATTTGTCACCCGCGCCTTGGGATAAACATCAGCGTTTATAGCTGATCTGCATACAATGCACATTTTGGAAAGATTAGCAGGCTTATAATGGGAGGCGCTGGAGTATGAACTAATTCTAGTGCTGCGTGGCCGTGACATTACGCTAATAGCTTGTTCTCTGCAGGGCGTTTATCAGTTCTGTCAGTTTCAGCTGTTTTGCATTGGGGGCTTTAAAGGCTGTGACCCCAAATCAATCATATTTCTCCCTACATCAGCTGTACACGCTGAAGCATGTCTCAGACAGGCAAGGGACCAATTAGAATACACGATATCACCTTCGTTTTTTCGGTGGCAGTCGTGGGCTGGAGGTTAGGGAGCCAGCTATGTGACCAGAGGGTTGTTGGTTCGATTCCCTGAACTGACAGTAATGATTGCAGTGCCTTCTTGCAAGGCACCTAACCCCAGACTGCTGCCTGGGTGCTGTGCATAGGGCTGCTCACTGCCCCCTAGTGTGTGTGTTCACTAGAGAGTGTGTATGTGAGTGTTTCACAGGTGGGTTAAGTGCAGAATGCAAATGGCATGAAATGGCTCAAAAGCTCTCTACTCAGAGACTGGCCCCCTAAATTCCAGCTGCATTTGTATAAAGGTCACAGGTGGAATTTCGGGGGTCCCCATGTTGTTTGGCTATTCCAGCATCATCTGGCTGCTTAGCCCAGTGCCTGCTTCAAAATGTGTAGTTAAAGAAGTCTTCCTCTGGAAATGCACGCTTCTAGTTTGGTGATTAACCAAGGTTCAGCCTGGAGCGGTGCCCTCTTTCCAGGAGACTCTTGGGAAATCGGGGCGAGTGTTCAGTCCTACGCATCCCACGCATGGATCGGAGCGATCACACGCCACTTCCCTGTCGTTCCAGAGGCTGCCCCTCTTTTGGGGTGACAACAATCTCGTCCACAACACAATGGCCATGGGATTTTTCTTAAAAAAAAAAAAATAAAAGATAATTTTTTTTATTCCCCACAAAAGATCTGTGCTGCAGATCTGTGAGACCTGGTCATTCCATAGATTCAAAGAGTCTACCGTCTTGTGTACCTCTGTAGTCTTTTCATCCTTTGTGTGGTTAATCTTATCGAGCGCTCCCTTCCTCCTCTCGTGCCATAGAATAGAGGGATGTTGGCTAATAGTATTATTGATGGATAATGCTGAAAAGCTAAGCTTCACTGTATGGCCAAAAGTATGTGGACATCCACCTGGCCATTACACCTTGTTGCATGTTGGACGTCCCATTCCAAAACTATGGTAGTTAAAAGGGAGTTGGCCAACTTTCATGACTATAACAGCCTCCACTCTTCTGGCTTTCTGAAAGCGGTTGGAGCGTGTCTGTCGGGACTGGTGTCCTTTTTAAAAGAGCATTTCTCATGCACTTTAATAATGGAATGGTGGGATAGTAGCTGATTGGGTAACATATTAATGGATGTTGCAGAAAAGAGCCCCACAAAAGATCTGTGAGAGCTGTGAGACCCGGTCATTCCGTAGATTCATCGTCATCAAAAGAACAGTAGCTGCACCCAAAAGGAATCAATCCCCAGGAATGAAATTAGGTGGGTAGGGTTGACTTTATGAGACATCCGAAGGTTTCAAGCTTCAGGCTCGGCCACACATGTGACGGAGACAGGGACGGGCCTTATCGCTGTACCTGACTGACCCAACAGCCACGACTGCAGACATCCAGCGAGCAGTGGTGTCCTCCATGATTCATGTTAGTGGTAGCACCATTGGTAGACGGCTGCATCACAAGTCCATAAGGCCTGGTGTCACTCCACCTCCACCCCTACCGCACCATCTGCAGGATCTGTGTGAGGATACTCAAGCTGCATGGGATGGATTATCACAGGACACCATTAGGAACCTCTACAGCTCAAAGCTGAGAGGTCTGTAATACATGGCAGCCTGTCGCCATACTGAGAGACAGACTTCTGTATGTGTAGCTCAGTAAATATTGATCATATCAGTCTACATGTATCATCAGTTATTGATCCTGGTCACCTTTATCTTCCTTCCCAACAGCACTGCAATCCCACACTTCCTTCTGGATATACATATGTATATAACTCTCATATACATTGTAGGCTGTTATGTACAATATACACTCTGTGTATACAAAGACTGTGGTCCTTATTGTTAAGATGCTGACGTAGCCTATGTGAGCACAGCAGAGTGCAGCTTTCTGTTTGTTCTGTTTAATTTTATTCAAGGCATGACTAAGTGGTGCAGAGGGTAAATCCCCCCGCGGTTGCCGTGCTCTGCTGGGACATAACAGAATCATTTATATAACACAAAAGCAGTCGAGGAGAAAACGTCCCATCCATACCAATCACAGGACGGCCGACAGATTGTTTACCAGAGTACAGATCCATAGCGTTGAATTTATAGACAACAGGCGCTGTCACTTATTTGTGTGTAGTGACTTCATTAATAAGCGGGGGTTGCGGGGAGGGGCTCTAGTTGGTGGAGGTGTAGAGAGGAAATCAATAGTTCCTCCACACAGCGGGATGGTTGTAATTATCCTCCGTTAAAACAGAAATCACACTGATCAGCCCCGCGTACTCTTCCTGCATTCGTATACCTCCGATAAAGAGTTTACCGTCTTGTGTACCTCAGTCTTTTCATCCTTCGTTTGGTTAATCTTATAGAGCGCTCTCCTCCTCCTCTCGTGCCATAGAATAGAGGGATGTTGGCTAATAGTGTTATTGATGGATAATGCTGAAAGGCTAAGCTTCACTGTATGGCCAAAAGTATGTGGACACCCACCTGACCATTACACCTATACGAGCTTGTTGGACGTCCCATTCCAAAACTATGGTAGTTAATAGGGAGTTGGCCAACTTTCATGGCTATAACAGCCTCCACTCTTCTGCGATTGCTTTCCAAAAGCTGTTGGAGCGTGTCTGTCGGGACTGGTGTCCTTTTAAAAGAGCATAGTAGCTAATTCCAAGCCGAAAAGCCAAGGCCACTATATGGCCAAAAGTATCTGGACGTCTGACCGTCTCATGTATATGAGCTGTATTTTTTTTTTTTTGCAAAATTATGGTAATTAATATTGTTGGCCCTGTTTTGTGGCAATAACAGCCTCTGTTGTTCTTGAAAGGCTTTCCACATGACTCATAGGTGGGAACTGGGGTCCATTTTTAAAGGGTGTTAGGCACTGAAGTTGGATGAGACGATCTGGCTCATTTCAGTGTATCCTAAAGGTGTTGGGTGGTGTTGAAGTGAGGCCAAAGAAGTTCCACCTCATGAAACTAATCAAAACTAACCAAACCATGTCTGTATGGAGCTCACTGGGTGTACAGTAGCACAGTCATGCTGGGACAGGAAAGGCTTCTTCCCCAAACTGCTGCCACAAAGTTCTGTCTAAAATGTCTTTGTATGGTGTAGCATTAACATCACCCTTCCCTGGAACTAAGAGGCCAAACCCTGAGAAACAGCCCCAGACCCCCTACCCCCCACCACACACACACACACACACACACACCAAACTTTACTGCTGGCAAACCCAGATTTGTCCAGCAGAATGCCGTAGCAAACGCGCTTGTTGGACTCTAAAGGCTCTAAAGTCCAACAGGGACTTCTTTACAAACACCACCAAAGCCCTCTTTTACACATCCCTTACTTTTGCTACTCACAGATACAGGGGTTGGACAATGAAACTGAAACACCTGTCATCTTAGTGTGGGAGGTCTCATGGCTAAATTGGACCAGCCTGGTGGCCAATCTTCATTAACTGCACATTGCACCAGTAAGAGCAGAGTGTGAAGGTTCAGTTAGCAGGTAAGAGCACAGTTCTGCTCAAAATACTGCAATGCACACAGCATTATGGGACATACCAGAGTTCAAAAGAGGACACACTGTTGGTGCACGTCTTGCTGGCGCATCTGTGACCAAGACAGCAAGTCTTTGTGATGTATCAAGAGCCACGGTATCCAGGGTAATGTCAGCATACCACCAAGAAGGACGAACCTCCACCAGCATCACGTAGTGACCTGGCCACTATCCTGCAAGAAGAATGACTTAAACTCCCTCTGACCACTGTGCAGGACGCAGTATATGTCATTCCCAAGACCAACTGACGCTGTATTGGCCGCAAAAGGAGGCCCTACACCATACTAATAAATGATTGTGGTCTAAAACCAGGTGTTTCAGTTTCATTGTCCAACCCCTGTATGTTATATTGGGTCATTGTCCTTAACAGATAGCTGACCAAGTATATTTTTGTCTCATCTGTTTACTTTGGTTCTCCTCATCTACTTTTAGAACTTGTCTGAAGATCTGATGAAGTTTAAGGTCAAAATAATTCAGAAATACAAAAAAATCTAAAAGGGCAAATATTTTAGTCCCTGCTGTAGTTGTTGGTGTTGTTCTTGGTCTGTTGGTCCATTTCAGGTTTTTTAATAATGTCGTGTCTTGGTCAGTACTTTTGTCCTCCTCCATCGACTATGCTAAAACTGTGTTAACTGGCACATTCACAGAAATGCATATTGATTCCATACTGTGTAATATCAGTTACGTTAACTTTCCATGATGTGCACTTGTTCACTTCTCCCCCGGTCTTGCTGGCTGTTTGTTACATTAGTTGTGCAGTAATGTGTGTTTCTGTTTTAACTGTTTGCAGCCTGGATTCACGGAGACCCGAGAAAAGTGATCCATCCCACTGACAGCTCAGGCCAATTCTGTGGGCAGAAAGGCACTCCCAATGCGTAAGTATCTGTAACCCCTTTAACCAGTACCAGACTTGCAGAGATGGGCAGTTCTTGCCATAAATCATATACACCATGTGCTTTTCTGAGTATATGATGGATAGGATTAGCTCCTCTACAACAACTGCACGAACCTAACACAACCTTCATTCGTTGATTCATTCATCTTCTGAACTGCTTATACTCTTGGGTTGTGGGGGTTGCTGCAGTCTATCCCAGTACTCACTGGGTGGAAGGCAGGAGACACCCTGAACAGGCTGCCAGTCCATCACAGGAGAGATACAGCAGACATACACACTCAGACCAAAGGCATCCCCAGTTCACCTGACCTGTCTTTAGACTGTGCGAGAAATCTGATTTTTGCATATCATATCCAAACCACATTTGACGGTGGTTTGAAATGTTTCCAATCGGATTTTTACCGATGTAGCTCAGTCTGGATTCTCTGGCCACTTAAGTCAGATTTCAAAAAGCCTTCACTCACTCCAGGCATCACTCAAAACAACAACGATGTAAAATCCAGAGCGACAAGGTCAAATTCAAGACGTGCACTGAAATCTTGTAAACCATAGCTCGACAGAGTTGGAGGGTGAGATCTTCACCAAAGAATCTGATCCTAGAATCAAATTTGATTTGTCTGCGGTCCGAACACAGCTGAAGAAACCATTCTCTGATCTATGTTGAAGCTGGGAGGAACTGGAAAATTGGAGTGGATTTTTATGCTATGCTCAGGCAAATCAAATTTGTTTTTGAAATCGGTTATTTGAGACGACTGTCCGCACAGTTGTTTGCAAATGAAACAATCAGAGTGCTAATTGCTAATCGGTATCGCTATTGACCTAGGCATCAGTAGCTAAGTAGCAAATCCCAGGACTTTCGTCACTGTGGTATGACATGGCCTTTGTTTGACATGTCATCTGTAAAAGAGAGAATGGATTACTCAGACCACAGACACTAAAAGCTAGTTAGTAAGTGAGCAGGCTGTGTAGATACCTTGCCTGATTCTGACCTTTATTTCTCTGCCTGGATCCGTCTCTGATGTCCATTTTGTGCCAGATAAATCTTTTTACTTTGTGCTTTCATAATTACTGAGGTGAGATAATGCTAGCTTATTTGTTAGCCTGTTAGTAGCCCATAGATGAGTAGCTAGCAGTCAGGATTTGCTGACACCACAAGGATTTCCTTTGGAAAGAGTAGTCAGAGAACGTTGATGGATAGAAACGATTTAAATTCTATTAAACCTTTTAGGCACAAACATGACAACCACTGTATTTTGTGAGTACTGAGCTGAGGGAATGCTAGCTTGGTTGTTAGCCTGTAGGTAGCCTTTAGATGAGTAGCTAGCAGTCAGGATTTGCTGACAGCAAAGGGATTCTCTTTGGGAATTGTAGTCAGGGAGCACTGGTTGGTCATAATCTAAAACCCTGAAACCTAAAATCTGTCAAACCTTTGAATCACAAACACAATAAATAACGTATTTTGCTTTTGTCCAATGACTAAGATGAGTAAATAGCTTGGTTGCTAGTCTAGGTTGCCTGTTGATCAGTGGCTAGCAGTCAGGATTTGTTAACATCACTGGGATTCCCACTGGGAATTGCTAACAACCAAGCTAGCATTTACATTGCTTTTGTTTTTTTTTTATTACTTGCTTTTGTTTAATGGCTAAGGTATGAAAATGCTAGCTTGGTTGTTAGGTAGCCTATAGATCAGTAGCCAGCAGTCATATGTTGATACCCCAGGGAAATCCCATTGGGAATTGTAGCAAGACGAAATGATAGATGGGAACAATATAAAATTGAAAATTTGGGAAACTCTTTGTGGCCTAACATGACAAATCACATATTTAGCTTTACCTTTAGCCCTGAAGGCTCCTTTAGGAATAACCAGGGAGGACCTCATTGTGGAGATCTATGCAAGCGTAGTAGCTAAAAAAAAAAAAAACACTGAGCCAAATGCTACAAACCAGCAATTTAAAACAGTAACCCGGCCTTCAGTTTCAAGTTTCCATTCAGAATGAGAGGAGTCTGGAAATAATTGCCTGGCAGCGTTTTAAAGATGGCCGCAGAAGTGAACAGACTTCCCTGAATAACTCATTTTGCCTTGCTGTGCATGCAGTTACTGCGTAATAAAGCTTGGGCTGTAATAATCCTGGAAATTAAGGAGGTTAATCTGGTGAGCTGGCCACACGTATTGCCATTACCACAATACAAAAAGTTCTAAGCATCTAAAGGACCCCCTGCACAATAAGCCCCCCTTTTTTGTGCTGAACTGTTCTTTGTGGAGCTGGAGGTGATTGGCAGCACGTAACCTTGGGGAGGATGAAAAGTTGCTCATTAGCGAAGCTGGGAAACGGTGATAAGAGTGTTTGTTATGCATGGCCATGGAGGGAGAGCTGTTTACTCTGCGTCGGATTGGAGACTACTGGATCCATGCGGTTCATAATTGGGGGATGTGTTACTCTCTGAGGCTTAAAGGATTATGCTTAGGGAGGTCACGTAGTGACACATGCATTTAATTCAGTCCTCTGTCTATGTAATGGTACATACTTAAGATTTAGTGCAGCATAGGTGCAAAAGGAGAACGTCGTTTTCCATCATTCTCGTTGTTCAGATCTGCTTGGATCAATATGTAAAGTCTTCTGTGGATATGATAGTTATTGTGTCCCTGCACAGCTGGTACTCTGTTAGTTTTAGGAGCCCTTATTCTCTGCTTGACTTGACTGACCCCTACTGGCCAAGAGTACACAATGCAGAGCACAGTCGTCCCTAAACACGTTGTTCCTCCGTCCTGGTCCAGGAGGCCCTGCACTCTGATCAGCTCAGACCATTATTGAGTTGAAGTGGCCGTGTTAAGGAAAGGAAAGCAGAAAAATGCTCAGGACAGTGGGCCAACACTACTCACTCACTCGCTTGTCTTCTAAACCGCTTTATTCTTCCCAGCGTTTATTGGGCGGAAGGCAGGAAACACCCTGGACATGCAGGCAGCCAGTCTGTCACAGGGTGCCAACACTACTCTACTACACTACTACTAATCTCAAATGTTGTTAATCCGGCATAAACGACAATCGGACACAATCCAGACTTGAGGCTTACTGCTGGTACTGCGTTTGGTTTTTGGCAGCAGTGGAAACCATCACCCAGAGCTACTGATCAGCCAGGATAGCAGACAGGTCATCCCAGTAGTCCTCCAACTCCTGCTGACACTAAGCACTGCAGCACTGGTCCACTGCCCCAGCAATCCCACAGCCTAGCAGTCCCATAGCACGGCCAACACATTCGCACACTTTTAAACTAGCACTCCGGCTATTTCCATGTTTTACCGCCGCCGTAGTGCTACCTGTGGTGCTCTGCACTCGCCGCTTGGCCGACAGCATGACACCACTTTTAGCCACACTTATAGGTAACAGTGTGATATACAGTTTACACATAAAGTAGCACAGAGTGATGCATACTTGCAGGCATGCAGATAGAACAGCGCTAACTAGTGGAGTGGAAGCTTCTGTTACTTGTTAGCTATATTAGCCTCGTAGCTCCAGCGCAAAACCAAAGAGGTAAAAACTAGGGTGGCCACACGTCCTGTTTTAGGCCAGACTGTCCGGTTTTTACAGATTCCCAGTCCTCCTGGACAGATGCCTGTTAGTCCTCTTTTTAGGATTGATTATTTTAAATGTTCACCTGCCATCACCTTCCATTTCATTGGTTTAACAAGGTCACGTGACATCGCTAACTGTAGATCAGTCCTCTAGATGCTAGTCAGTTAGTAAGCTCTTGTCTGACTCTCGGATGTCATCCATATCCTCAATTAGGTGAAGAAAGCTAATTAAAGAAAATCATGTATGTATTATATACATTTATGGTTTTATTTCTGTTCTAGTATCATGACCTTTATGATGTCCTCCTTTTTGGATGGTGGGATGTCCTTCTTTTTGGGCGGTGGGATGTCCTCCTTTTTGGATGGTGGGATGTCCTTCTTTTTGGGCGGTGGGATGTCCTCCTTTTTGGATGGTGGGATGTCCTCCTTTTTGGGCGGTGGGATGTCCTTCTTTTTGGGCGGTGGGATGTCCTCCTTTTTGGATGGTGGGATGTCCTTCTTTTTGGGCAGTG
Source organism: Prochilodus magdalenae (assembly GCA_024036415.1). Lineage (NCBI taxonomy): Eukaryota > Metazoa > Chordata > Actinopteri > Characiformes > Prochilodontidae > Prochilodus > Prochilodus magdalenae. The sequence continues at coordinate 25,045 of JAMWET010004129.1, read as the reverse complement.
GGATGTCCTTCTTTTTGGGCGGTGGGATGTCCTCCTTTTTGGGTGGTGGGATGTCCTTCTCTTAGGGCGGTGGGATGTCCTCCTTTTGGGCGGTGGGATGTCCCTCTTTTTGGGCGGTGGGATGTCCTCCTTTTTGGGCGGTGGGATGTCCTTCTCTTTGGGCGGTGGGATGTCCTTCTTTTTGGGCGGTGGGATGTCCTCCTTTTAGGCGGTGGGATGTCCTTCTCTTAGGGCGGTGGGATGTCCTCCTTTTGGGCGGTGGGATGTCCCTCTTTTTGGGCGGTGGGATGTCCTCCTTTTTGGGCGGTGGGATGTCCTTCTTTTTGGGCGGTGGGATGTCCTCCTTTTAGGCGGTGGGATGTCCTTCTCTTTGGGCGGTGGGATGTCCTTCTCTTAGGGCGGTGGGATGTCCTCCTTTTGGGCGGTGGGATGTCCTTCTCTTTGGGCGGTGGGATGTCCTCCTTTTTGGGCGGTGGGATGTCCTCCTTTTTGGGCGGTGGGATGTCCTTCTTTTTGGGCGGTGGGATGTCCTCCTTTTAGGCGGTGGGATGTCCTCCTTTTTGGGCAGGGATGTCCTTCTTTTTGGCCGGTGGGATGTCCTTCTTTTTGGGCGGTGGGATGTCCTTCTCTTTGGGCGGTGGGATGTCCTTCTCTTTGGGCTTCTGAAAGTGTCCACCCAAAAAACAAAACCTAAGACACCAGCTATGTCTTGGCTGATTGACTGTGTTTAGGCTAGGCAGGGAAACTGTTCCCATTTTTGGTTAAACAATGGCTTTAACTTAAGAACAGCCTCTTAATGACCTCACTCCTCTCCAGTGGTGCTCCTGGCTAACCCCAGCACCACCTTCTCCAATGTTATCCCGTTCCTAAAGCTCTGGATTCAGCAAATGAGTGACTTACTTATCTTATAAGCTGACTCAGACATGCTACAGTGGCCAAACCACCTGTGCATAGTGTTATGTCCTCCAGGACCTGAACCGGAGAGCCTTGTTTCCGACCTCTTTGGGCCCTGAACATTTCCTGAACAGCATTATGAATATCCGCTGATCCACGTGTTTTGCTTCCACAGGAAGAAGACCATACTGTTCTACTTTAACATACTGAAGTGCGCCAGCCCTGCAGTTCTCATAAACCTTCAGTGTCCCACGACTCAGGTAACAAATCATTACTTAAACCCCTTACCAATCACCAGCTTCCACTCACTGTCCACTTTAGGAAACACCTACACTGCTGTGCAGCACTGGAGATCATTCAGAGGAGCCAGTAAGCACAGGTTAGTCATTTCTAGAGGATAATTCTGAGAGGATTAGAGAAAGTGGATCGCCTGACAACCACCAGGAAGAGCTTGTGGTCCACCAACACTGTCCCACATCTGTCCGTACCTCCACTGTGGGTAGACCTTTCAACCATATGGGTCTGAAAGGATGTGTAGCTGTTCAAGATGTTCCTCCCTGGACTTCTGAGATTGAAGTAGACTGGACATCTGAGATTGAGGTGGACTGGACGTCTGAGATTGAGGTAGACTGGACGTCTAAGATTGAGGTAGACTGGACATCTGAGATTGAAGTAGACTGGACGTCTGAGACTGAAGTAGACTGGACATCTGAGATTGAGGTAGACTGGATATCTGAGATTGAAGTAGACTGGACATCTGAGATTGAGGTAGACTGGACGTCTGAGATTGAGGTAGACTGGACATCTGAAAAATTTAGGTAGACTGGACATCTGAGATTGAGGTAGACTGGACGTCTGAGATTGAAGTTGACTGGACATCAGAGATTGAGGTAGACTGAAATTCTGAGATTGAAGTAGACTGGACATCTGAGATTGAAGTAGACTGGACATCTGAGATTGAGGTAGACTGGACATCTGAGATTGAGGTAGACTGGACATCTAAGATTGAGGTAGGCTGGATGTCTGAGATTAAGGTAGACTGGACGTCTGAGATTGAGGTAGACTGGACATCTAAGATTGAGGTCGGCTTGACGTCTGAGATTGAGGTAGACTGAAATTCTGAGATTGAGGTAGACTGGACATCTGAGATTGAAGTAGACTGGACATCTGAGATTGAGGTAGACTGGATATCTGAGATTGAGGTAGACTGGTCGTCTGAGATTGAAGTAGACTGGACATCTGAGATTGAAGTAGACTGGACATCTGAGATTGAGGTCAACAAAATAGCAGCACCCAGAACGAATCAGGAGCCCTGCAGTGACACAGATAAGTGGATGTGTGTGCTGATACACGTGTTAACACACACATCAGTGTTACTGTTAGGCTGAAAGCGGACCACCACCCAAAAATATCCAGGCTAAAGCGACTGACCATTGATGAAAAGATGGAGAATGACTGATATGGCTGTGCAGCAGCATGTAAGCTGCAGTCTCTAACTGATAACCGAAGTCAGGGGTTTATAAAAAAAAAAAAGTGTCCAGTCACATTAAATCTTCCTTTATCTCCTGCTGCAGATGTGTGTTTCGAGCTGTCCGGACCGTTTCGCCACATACACGGACATGCAGATCCAATACAGGTTCAACAAGAGCCACTGGGAGTACTACAGGCAGTTCTGCAAACCGGGCTTCAACAACCCCAAGAAGGTAAACACTGTTCTGAGGATATTACCAATGTGATGTTGACCGTTCTGACCAGCTGTGTCCTGACCAACAGTGTCCTGACAAGCTGTGTATTGACCATCTGTCTGAACTTGCCTTTAGAAAACGTGTGTCTCTGTGGCCCGGTTTAATTATCGTCTGTTTCCGAGGCCTGTTTATACGGCAGTAGACACTGGCGAGCTGTGTTGGGCAGTAGTTCTGGTGTGGTAAAGATCTGAGCCTCTTCTTTGCTGTGCACTTTGTAAACAGCTTGAGAAAACAATGTTATCCCAGCTGGTTGCTATGCTGTTGCTAGGCTATAGGTATGGGATTATGGGTGGTCTTTTTTGCTGAGATGTTGCTAGGCTATTGTGAAGGTGTACCAGGTGGGTCCTGAGATGTTTCTGTGTTATACCAGGTGGTTGGTAAGATACTGTTGCCATGGAATCCCAGGTGTTTGCTAAGGTCTTGCTAGGCTATCATTCTTGTATGCCAAATGGTTGACTAGGTGTTGCATTAATGTTCTAGGCGGTAGCTAAGATACTGTTGCTATGGAATCCCAGGTGGTGGCTAAGGTGTTGCTAAGCTATTGACATGGTCTTCCAGTTGGTTGCTAATATGTTTCTATTATCTGTTATCCCTGGAGGCTGCTTGGAAATTGTTGCTTTGGAATCCCGGGTGGTTACTAAGATTTTATTGCTATCAATTGGTTGCTAGGGTGTTGTGAGCCTATTGATATGGTATGCCAAGTTACTAAAATATTGTTACTAGGTGGTCACTAAGATGCAGTTACTAAGAAATAATGCTAAGGTGTTGCTGTTGTTGGTATGGAAGGTGGTCCAGGTGGTTGCTAAGATATTGCTGCTGCAGAATCCTAGGTGATAGCTAAGACGCCGTGCTCTGGAATTCCAGGTGGTTGCTAAGATATTGGTCCTACAGAATTCTAGGGGCTTGTTAAGAAATTGTTGCTGGTAAATCCCAGGTGGTTGCTAACATGCTGTTGCTATGTAATCCTAGGTGGTTGCTAAGATGTTGCAAGGGAATCAGCCTGCTTGTTCTTTCAAAGCATGCTTCTTTAGATGTAAATAAAACATCATAAACTGCAACACTGGAAACACGAACGTAGCCCACCGTCAACCCCACCCCCCTCATCACTAAACCAGCCCAGATCCTAACAGAGCAGTGATCTCCTAACCTTGAGCACAAGCAGACTGGTATCGATGTCTCTGTCAGTCAATAATTATCAGTCTTCTTCTCTTGTTTGTCAAACAGAGGATTCTGCAGCGCTGCAACTTTCCAAAGACCATCTCGGGCGCGCTCTTTATTCCGGCCTCTGGAAGTTTAAGGAACTTTTTGTCCTTAAAGAAAGTACAGTAGACGGAATTTCCTCCAGCGTTCGGTCGGGAAGCTTGCATGTGTTTCTGAGGAGTCTGTCGCTGAGTCTCCTTTTTATTCCGCACCTCAGAGACACAAACCAGAAGAGAGAGCGGCGGCAGCGCGATGGAAAAAAGAGTCCCGCTGACGCCATCTGCGCTTTTAACCGCGACGTGTTAGAGCTGCTGTTTTGGCTGCTGAGCCGCCTGTGGGTGTTTTTAGCTTTTAGCTTTGGTTCTCAGTGCTGCTGTCTCTGGGTTATTCCCGCCGTTAGGCCAATTACAGAGGAACATGCTCACACTCGGGGGAGGCCTGTGACGGATTGGCTTTTTTGAGATGTTAGGATGCCTTTTTCTGGTGAGAGGAAGACAAAGATGTATCGTATCCTGCCAGCTGAACACTACATAGAGGATGTGTGCTGCTTCAGCAATACTCGCAGTAACAGTTACATGGGAATTTCATAGACCTTTCAAATACCGTTCTGCAAATTCTGTGCTCCAGTGGGTTGAGATGTGTGGTTTGAGTTAATTGGAGAGAAACTTACTGATTTGGATTTCTTTAGAGTGACGGTGGTGTGAGGAAGCAGGGGTTGCAATGTGTAGGACTACACATATATACACTCACTGATTACGTCATTAGGCAGACCTCCTTGAATCTACACTCACTGTCCATGTTATCAGCTCCACTGACCATATAGGATGTAGTTCTACAGGTACAGACTGTAGTCCATCTGTTTACTTTATTACCCTGTACTTCAATGGTCAGGACCCCCACAGGACCGACACAGAGCAGGTATGATGTGGGTGGTGGATGGTTCTCAGCACTGCAGTGACACTGACGTAGTGGTGGTGTGTTAGTGTGTGTGGTGTTGGTGTGAGTGGATCAGACACAGCAGTGCTGCTGGACACCTCAGTGTCACTGTTGAACTGAGAACCAGCCACCAACCTAAACTATCCAGCACAGCAGCGTCCTGTGGGCAGCGTCCTGTGGGCAGGTAGGAGTGTCTAATAGAGTGGACAGTGAGTGGACACAGTGTTTAAACACTCCAGCAGCCCTGCTGTGTCTGATCCACTCACACCAGCACCACACACACTAACACACCACCACCACGTCAGTGTCACTGCAGTACTGAGAATGATCCCTCTGTGGTGGTCCTGCAGTGGGATATAACAGTTCATTACTGTAAGACATCGAGACTTTAAAAGTTTATTACTCATCGCCTCTCTCTCTCTCTCTCTCTCTCTCTCTCTCTCTCTCTCTCTCTCTCTCTCTCTCTCTCTCTCTCTCTCTCTCTCTCTCTCTCTCTCTCTCTCTCTCTCTCTCTCTCTCTCTCCCTCTATTTCTCTCTTTTGATCTCTCTCTCTCTCTTTCAGCCTGTAGCACAGGTCCTGCGAGACGAGGACTGTCCATCAATGATAGTGCCCAGCAGACCATGTAAGTGCAGCTTCTAAAACAACACTGCTCTGCACTGCACTGTGTGTGTGTGTCTGTGTGTGTCTGTGTGTGTCTGTGTGTGTGCATGTGTGCGTGTCTGTGCGTGTGTGCGTGCGTGTGTGCGTGCGTGCGTGCGTGCGTGTGTGCGTGTGCTTGTGTGTGTATGTGTATCTGCTTGTGCGTGTGTGTGTGTGTGTGTTTGTGTGCGCGTGCGTGTGTGTATATGTGCATGTGTGTGCGTCTGTGTGTGTGTGCGCGCGTGCGTATGTGTGTGTGTGTGTGTGTGTGTGGTGTGTCTGTGTGTGTGGTGTGTCTGTCTGTGTGCGCGTGTGCGCGTGTGCGCGTGTGCGCGTGTGTGTGTGTGTGTGTGTGTGTGTGTGTGTGTGTGTGTGTGTGTGTGTGTGTGTGGTTTTATCTTTTACGTGTATAAATATTTATCAGTCCGCTGCTCTCTGATGGACTGTGGTTTTGAATCAGACGGTGGTTTTGAGCTCCTGAGCTAAGAGAGCACTTCAACCTGAAGCTTCCAGATCACACGGAACACAGACCAGCACATCCACCTCCGGCTCGGGCTGGACGATATACATCAAGGATCACAATGTGTTTCCACTATCCACCACATATGTCACAATTAGGGCCTGGAAAGGATAACAATGATGTTGTGTGGTTAATCACAGTGGATCAGATTTCTCTTATCTCATTTACATTATAAACCTCCAGCCTGTTTTTATTACCACCAGAACCAGAACATGAAATACTTTCCCAAGAACAGCTTCCAATTTTCATCACTGGTGTCCAGTGAGAGCAATAGCAGCTGTGTGTCCTTCATATGGGCCAATGAGTGCATATCTCATGTCATATGTACAGTCTGTGTTTCCAGCTACTCCGTGACCTCTTGTTCTCATACTGCTTTACAGGGGGACAGCCACGGAGTACCTATACCTCAGTACTGTACCTAAGCATGTTTTTCGCACACCTGCACTTCAGTCAAACACTTACTCAAAATGTATTTCTATAGGGCTTCTTCCAGCCAGTGTTGTCTCAAAACAGCTTTACAGAAAAGCAGATTAGGGAAGGAAAAGGAAAACAGGCTGGAGTCCATGTATAGATTTCCAACAGTGGCAAAGAAACTCCCTTATGAAGTAGCTTGGAGCATCTATCAGAAACATACTGATTAATCCAGGAGGCAGTGCATGTAAAATTAGAACCATCCCATAGGATGCCTACGGAGACAAAGCTCTGGTGACTCTAGCAGCACTGGTAGGTCCCATGTGATCACTCAGGCGAACAATGCTCCTGGGGCTCAGTAAAGAGAGAGAGAGAGAGAGCTAGAGAACGAATGAGAGATGCTTAACTTGAGAACCAACCCTTCTGGAACCAACTCTTTGACATTTGAAGAACCTGAGGGTCGCAGGTTCGGTTCCCTGAGCTGTCAGTAACGACTGAAGTGGCCTTGAGCAAGGCACCTAACCCCCAACTGCTCCCCATTCCAGGCAAGCGTGCTCACTGCTCACTAGTGTGTGTTTCACTTCACGGATGAGTCACCCTGGATACCGTGGCTCTTGATACATCACAAAGACTTGCTGTCTTGGTCACAGATGCGCCAGCAAGACGTGCACCAACAATCTGTCCTCTTTTGAACTCTGGTATGTCCCATAATGTCGTGTGCATTGCAGTATTTTGAGCAGAACTGTGCTCTTACCTGCTAACTGAACCTTCACACTCTGCTCTTACTGGTGCAATGTGCAATTAATGAAGATTGGCCACCAGGCTGGTCCAATTTAGCCATGAGACCTCCCACACTAAAATGACAGGTGTTTCAGTTTCATTGTCCAACCCCTGTAGTTTCCTAAGCAATACAGAACAGCTACATGAAAATAGTAGTAATAATAATAATAATAATAATAATAGTAATATTTGTATTTATTTTGTGGTCAGCCAAAAACGAACACAGTAAAGGCTTAAGAAGTAACAGGGGGAAAAGTTGCTTGTTACTAGTGCATACACTTTCTATACCCATAGTGTTGTGGTTTACAGGCTGTCTGTTTTGTTTTGCGTGCTGTGGTTGGGCTTAACAGCCAAGTTCTAGACCGCTTCAAGTCTTACCCGTGTTGTAGGACCTGTTTAGTGGATGCTGGAAATAGTGTTTATATCTGTTGCTACCTTTGGCTATGGCGTACCCCAAGGTTCTACATTAGGGCCTGCCGTCTTTTCAGGTTACCACCCTGTAATTTAGGGTATCCATATTGTCGCTGTCCAAAGAAAAACAGGTATCTCCAAAATGGCAACTTTACAGGAGAGGCCAAAAACCTCATTTAACTTTAATAGAAGTTAATGGAACCAGACGTCTTTCCAAGCAGTTTTGGGCCATTTGTGTTGGTCCATTCATCATGAGATTCTCACTCAGTGTAAACAGCAGCTGATGTGTTTAAATGATGCATAAAAGTAAAAATGGACATTGAGACTTTTTCTATAATAATAATTTGTCTTAAAGCTCTTTATGGGTTCATGGCTTCTTATATGTACAGGATTTAGCCTAAACCTGTCCAGTTTTATGGTCCACGCTGATATCCATCTAATACACTGTTCATTTTGGTCACCAGTGGTTTTGCCTTAGAGCTCTCCCATTATTGTCCAGTATCAGGATCTATCATGATAATTAAAACACACCATGGTATCGACCCAGCCGCAGGTCATGGTATATATTAGGGCTCGTGCTAAATAAGCAGATCTTTGTGAATGAGTTAGCATGTCTGCATCAGTAGGCCGAAGCGAAATCCAGCAGAGCTCTGTGTCTGATGCAATCGAGGCTCATCTCTCAGCTTCCACTGTACCCTCTGCGTAACTGCCGCAGCTCCCTGCCTCGCATCATAAACATTTATCTCCCTCTAATAAGATCACAGTGTGCGGGGTTCCCTACACATGTACCACTGTAATGAGTACACGAATATCTAATCTAATGATCACAGCTGCTTGGGAAATATCACCAGCTGGAGTCATGGAGTAGCATTTCTAGAACAGGAAGTGTCCTATATATATACAGTGGTGTGAAAAAGTGTTTGCCCCTTCATGATTTTTTTTTTTTTTTTTGCATGTTTATCTTTTAAACATTTCAGATCATCAAACAAATTCAAATATTAGTCAAAGACAACACAAGTAAACACAAAATGCATTTTTTTAATGAAGGTTTTTATTATTAAGGGAGAAAAAAAAATGTTTTCTGGGTGTTACTGAGACCTGGAATGACAGATTGGTTTTAGAGAACGTTTTCCTACCTTTAGAAGGAACATTCTGGGAACTAGGGTTGCCCTCTAGAAGTCGACGAATCGAATTGTCAGTCGGTGACCCTTTAAGTCGACTGAGACCTTTCAAGTCGACTGACAACAGTGACCTTTTTTTCCCCCCTAAAACAGACTAAAGCTTACAAAAATGCACAAGAACCTTAAGAATGTAAAAAAAACCATATTAATAATTATTAAAGGGGAATAATAAATATATATGTAAGGTCTAGCTGGGCTGTGACGCGTGCTTGCTAAAAAATTCAATCCATGTGACGACGTGCGGTTCACCGCTAAGGAAGTCGTGAAGCTGAGAAACACGGGGGAACGATGTTCTCAGAGAAAGTCTGGAGGAGCTTCTGAAGAAGAGAGTCTGAACAAACTAAACCCAATTCTGCTCGTCATTCAGTCAGACATCCAACACTGCTCTAAACGAGGGAGCTGACTTTCGGTTTAGATGTAACTGCTGTTTGCGGTGAAGGGGAAACGGAGCGGAGACGTTGTTTGTTTTATTATAATTCCATTATTTTAGATCCTGAATTACAGATATTTATATTTATTCGTCTACAGCTGAGATTATCTTTATTTAAGGATGAGTACAGTCACTTAATACGCCTGCTGATAAACGAGAGATAATTATTTCAGCGCGGGTAATATAATAAACGGTTTCAGGTCTACCATTCTTCTGTTCATCTATAAATAATTTAAATATGGACTAATCTGGTTTTATTTAGCAGCTCATTATTTATGAGAGATGAAAGGCGAAGGGTCCTCCTACTGAAGAAGCTGTGAGAAGTGAGATTAAAAGACTATAAGCTATAAGCGCTAATGTTTAGCATGAGTACGCGCTGCTGCCCGGCGCTGTATCCTGTAATTAAATCAGGCTCCAGTTCAGATCGATCATCATAAGCCCCGCCTCTTTTAGTTCAGAGATATGCTCCTGTGACTCTGCTGATTTTCTAAATGAGGAGGATCAGATCTGAACCGTATGCAGACTGATTTACTGATTACTAGATAATGTACATGGAGAAAAAACATGAACGAATAGTCGACTCGTCGACCAGGACGGGCGAATCCCGAGTCGGGTACAGCCCTACTGGGAACCAAAAGAAAACTTCTGGAATGTTGCATTGCATATTCTCAGAACGTCTTCCTAACAAAACGCTCTTAGCTGAGGTCTTGCTAATTGGTGACTGCTTTTCATCGTTGGTCAAGGTGGCATGTTTTGGTCAGTTGGTAACTTTAACTTCTGCTGTCTTTAACCCCCAGTTCTGCAGCGCTGCTTCCCGGACTTCATCACTAGAAACGGGACGCTAACAGTAGCCAATAAGACTGCCTTCAAAGACGCGCTGGATACGGCACGGAGCGTGACTGAACTCAGAGATGCAGCCAAGTGAGTCAGTGACCTTCCCATTCATGTGAACAGGGACAAGCTGATACCATAGAAGACCCACTTTTGGTTAGAACTGGGAGATAAACTTTTGACAGACAGTAATTTTAGGTTGTATGTTTTTGCGCTCCAGTAGCTTTACCTCACATCATGCTCCAGGCGGAGGTGTGTGATTAGTAAGGTTATTGGAGAGCAGCTCTCCCTGGTCGGAATCCCGTCTGCCTCTGATTTACCCTTGATCAAATCAGCCAGACTTTCCGACCATCAGAGTGTGCGGAATAATGACTGTGCATGAAGCTGCTGGATAAAAGAGTCGAATATTAATTATTATGGATTTAAAACGCTGTAAGCAACAACAACACATCTGTTGAAAGTTCATTAAAGCTGAAAAGCTTTAATTCGGAATGACTGTAAGTAATGCCGTCTGCTAATTGGCTAATGGAGCATAGTTTGTGCAGTTGACAGAGTTTGTGGCAGTTAATTAGTCTATTGTCTATTAATCTCTCCCTCTCTCGCTCTCTCAGTGGCATCACAGGTATACTAGATGCCAAACAGTTGGGAATGAAAATCGTGGAGGACTACGCCAACTCCTGGTACTGGATCGTAATGTAAGAAAGCACTGTTCCATCTTTATTATCCAGTGGTGGAAGAAGTGCACCAACCATGTAGTTGGGTTTACCCAAAGTAAAATACCCCTCCAGTGTCAGTACCCCACTGAAGTAACAGTACTAAAGTATGTACCTTCAGATGTACTTAAGTATGGAGAGTACCAGTACTAAAGTATGTACCTTCAGATGTACTGAAGTATGGCGAGTAACAGTACTAAAGTATGTACCTTCAGATGTACTGAAGTATGCAGAGTACCAGTATGTACCAGTATGTACCTTCAAATACTTAAGTATGCAGGGTAACAGTACTAAAGTATATACCTACAGATGTACTGAAGTATGGAGAGTAACAGTACTAAAGTGTGTACCTTCAGATGTATTTAAGTATGGAGAGTACCAGTACTAAAGTATGTACCTTCAGATGTACTGAAGTATGCAGAGTACCAGTACTAATGTATTTACCTTCAGATGTACTTAAGTATGGAGAGTACCAGTACTAAAGTATGTACCTTCAGATGTACTGAAGTATGCAGAGTACCAGTACTAAAGTATGTACCTTCAAATACTTAAGTATGCAGGGTAACAGTACTAAAGTATATACCTACAGATGTACTGAAGTATGGAGAGTAACAGTACTAAAGTGTGTACCTTCAGATGTATTTAAGTATGGAGAGTACCAGTACTAAAGTATGTACCTTCAGATGTACTGAAGTATGCAGAGTACCAGTACTAATGTATTTACCTTCAGATGTACTTAAGTATGGAGAGTACCAGTACGAAAGTATGTACCTTCAGATGCACTGAAGTATGGAGAGTACCAGTACTAATGTATGTACCTTCAGATGTACTGAAGTATGCAGAGTACCAGTACTAAAGTATGTACCTTCAGATGTACTTAAGTATGGAGAGTACCAGTACTAAAGTACGTACCTTCAGATGTACTTAAGTATGGAGAGTACCAGTACTAAAGTATGTACCTTTAGATGTACTGAAGTATGCAGAGTACCAGTACTAAAGTATGTACCTTCAGATGTACTTAAGTATGGAGAGTACCAGTACTAAAGTATGTACCTTTAGATGTACTGAAGTATGGAGAGTAACATACATTTCTGGAACAGGACTCTTCATCAGCTCAGTGTAGGTGCACCAGTCTTTAATAGAAGCTCATTCATTAGTCTCACACTGACAAACCTAGAGGCAACCTGAAGAGCCTTTGCTGCTGGACCAAGGCAAAATGGCGAAATTATGGATAAGCAACTGTTTTTGCGGGTCGTTTCAGCCACAATAACTAACTGTACTGTACTAACAGTGGACAGTGTTGAGGAGTGCACCAGCACCACCTACATTCAGTTCCCCCTTCAGGAGGCACTGGACTGGTTTAGAAATGTCCTATTCAGTATGTTCCAGCCCTAGGAAGCCCACATTCCCTTTACATTTCTAATATTCCTGTGTGTGTGTGTGTGTGTGTAGAGGGCTGATCATAGCACTGGTGGTCAGTCTGATCTTCATCCTGCTGCTCCGCTTCACTGCCGGCTTCCTCCTCTGGTTCATCATCTTTGCTGTCATTGTACTCGTCGCCTATGGTAAGTGTGAGAGCACGTCTGTCTGTGTAGAAGTGTGTGTGAGTGCATGTGCACGGGTGTGTGTGTGAGACTGCTTGTGTGTATATCATATGTGTATGAGTGTGTGTGAGTGTGTTTAAGTATGTATGTGAGAGTATGTGTGTATGTGTGTGTGTGTGTATGTGTGAGTGTGTGAGTGAGTGAGTGTAAGAGTGTGTGTGTGAGTGAGTGTGTGCGTGAGTGTGAGAGTGAGTGTGAGTGTATGTGTGAGTGTGTGTGTGTGAATGTGTGTATGTAAGTGTGTGTGTGTGTGCATGTATGTGGGAGAGTGTGTGAGTGTGTGAGTGTGAGTGTGAGTGTGTGAGTGTGAGTGTGTGCGTGTGAGTGTGTGCGTGTGTTTAAGTATGTATGTGAGAGTATGTGTGAGAGTGTGAGTGTGTGTGTGTGTATGTGAGAGTGTGTGTGTGTGAGTGTATGTGAGAGTGTGTGTGAGTGAGTGAGTGTAAGAGTGTGTGTGTGAGTGTGAGTGTGAGAGTGTTTGTGAGTGTATGTGTGAGTGTGTGTGTGTGAATGTGTGTATGTAAGTGTGTGTGTGTGTGTGCGTGTATGTGGGAGAGTGTGCGTGTGTGCGTGTGAGTGTGTGAGTGTGTTTAAGTATGTATGTGAGAGTATGTGTGAGAGTGTGAGTGTGTGTATGTGAGAGTGTGTGTGTGTGAGTGTATGTGAGAGTGTGTGTGAGTGAGTGAGTGTAAGAGTGTGTGTGTGAGTGAGTGTGTGCGTGAGTGTGAGAGTGTTTGTGAGTGAGTGTGAGTGTATGTGTGAGTGTGTGTGTGTGTGCGTGTATGTGTGAGTATGTGTGAGTGTGTGTGTGAATGTGTGTATGTGAGTGTGTGTGTGTGTGCGTGTATGTGGGAGAGTGTGTGTGCGTGTGTGCGTGTGAGTGTGTGTGTGAGTGTGTGTGTGAGTGTGTGTGTGAGTGTGTGTGTGTGTGTTCTTCATTCCCAGTTATTCCCAAAAGTCCAGATCTATAGAGAATGTATTTGTGGCTGCATGTGTGTTGATAGGAATCTGGCACTGCTACTGGGAGTTCACAGCACTGAGGGAAACTCCTGGAGCCGACGTCACAATCTCAGACATCGGCTTCCAGACCGACGTCCATGTCTACCTGCAGCTCAGCCAGACCTGGCTGGTCTTCTGTGAGTGTGAACTGTTAGACAGTACAGACTTACTGTAGTCCAGTTTAATCCATCGGAATGTGCGTGAGTTTAATCACAGTGACTTGCCCAAAGCTCTACCAGCACACTGGGAATTCTCCCGACTCCCAGGAATGCCCACTCCCAACATTTAAGATCACTTGGCGTGAGAAGAGAAACAGGGACTGCACGTTAAACGGTAGTTGAGTATGAGGAGTAGAGGCTCCGGCCCTGAGGGTAATGTAGTACATCCTCAACCCCTCACTGTAAGACTCCTCTATCACTAATAACCACGCCAGGCGCCGGGGATTGGTCTGCTGGACTCAGGAAGTCTTGTGTAGGCTAATGCTAACTGGTTCACCTGAGCGTTGGGCTTCACTGTGAAACAGTGTCCTGACGGGTCTGTGTGTGTTTGGGGTGTGTTGTCTCTCAGTGGTCACTCTGGGTTTGACCGAAGCCTCTATAGTTCTGATGCTGATATTCCTGAGAAACAGAGTGCGCATCGCCATCGCCCTGCTCAAAGAGGGCAGCAAGTAAGACTCTCACTCTATCTATCTATCTATCTATCTATCTATCTATCTATCTATCTATCTATCTGTTGTCTGTCTGTCTGTGTAATCTATCTATATCTGTCTGTCTTTCTTTCTGTCTTTTTCTCATCTCCATCTGTCTCCCTTTCTTTCCCTTTCTCTTTAAGACTCACTTTATCTTTCTCTCTCTCTCTCTCTCTCTCTCTCTCTCTCTCTTTGTTTTTCGGTCTTCCTTTCTGTCATTCTCTCTCCCTCTGTCTGTCTTTTTCTCTTTCTGTTGCTCTCTCTCTCTCTCTCTGTTTATTTTTCTCTCCTCCTCTCTTTCTCACGCTCTCCCACTCTTTCTTTCTTACCGTCTCTCTCTCTCCCCCTTCCCTTCCCCTCTCCCCCTCTCTCCCCCCACCTCTCTTCGCCCCCTTTCTCTATCTCTGTAACTGGTATGTTCAGTACTCCTAACCTGAAGTCTCTGTGTTTAGGGCGATCAGCTACATCACATCAGCTTTATTCTACCCGGTCATCACCTTCCTGCTGCTGGTCATCTGCATCTCCTACTGGGCTGTTACAGCCGTGTATCCTTCACAGTGACCAACACAGAGACCCTCAGAGACCCCACATCATATTTCATAGTTTCATTTTCACTTATAACACAATAAAAAGAATAATTAGTATTTTTGCTTTTCATTATTATTCCTCTGAAGACCTCTGAACTGTAGGTTATACAAATATTATTATTATTATTATTATTATTATTATTATTATTATTATTATTATTATTATTGCTGCTGTTGTTATTAGTAGTACACTGAATAATATTTACAATAAAATGAGATCATCAAACAAGTTTATATATTAATTCAAGACAACACAAGTAAACACAAAATGCATTTTATAAATGAAGGTCTTTTATATTAAGGGAGAAAAAATCCAAACCTACATGACCCTGTGTGAAAAAGTGTTTGCCCCCTAAGTTGGTTGCACCAGCCTTTGCAGCAACAACTGCAACCAAGCATCTGCGGTAACTCGCAATGAGTCTTTCACGGAGCTGTGGAGGAATTTTGGCCCACTCATCAGAATTGTTGTAAGTCGGCCACATTGGAGGGTTTTTGAGCATGAACCGCCTGTTTAAGGTCATGCCACAGCATCTCAGTAGGATTCAGGTCAGGACTCCAAAGTCTCCACTTTGTTTTTCTTCAGCCATTCAGAGGTGGACTTGCTGGTGTGTTTTGGATCATTGTCCTGCTGCAGAACCCAAGTTCGTTTCAGCTTGAGGTCATGAACAGATGGCCGGACGTTCTACTTCAGGGTCTTTTGGTAGACAGTGGAATTCATGCTTTCATTTCATCTTGGCACTCTGCCATGCAGACCATTTTTGCCCAGTCTTTTTCTCATGGTGGAGTCATGAATGCTGACCTTAACTGAGGCAAGTGAGGCCTGCAGTGTTTTGGATGTTGTTGTGGGGTCTTTTGTGACCTCTTGGATGAGTCGTCGCTGTTGAGAACAGGTGTGGTAGTAATCAGGCCTGGGTGTGGCTAGAAAAATATAACTTTTGTTGAAAATTCTGATAAACCACAGTTATGTTTTAACTGGGGGGCAAACACTTTTTCACACAGATCCATGTAGGTTTGGTTTTTTTTACTCCCTTAATAATAAAAACCTTCATTTAAAAACTGCATTTTGTATATATACAAAAATGTATATATCTTTCCACTAGGGGGCACCACTCCTCAGCTACCTGCAGCAGAGAGACACACTGTGATCTGTTTCTTCTTCCTGTAGTTTTTGTTTCAACCGAGCTTCTGCTGCTGCTTGAACTTGAACTCCTTATTCAGAAGCAGTGTTCAGCCTTAACACTGAACGCAGCTTTCTGGCATCGTCTGGTGAAGCTGTGTACAAGGTGATGTCAGTACAGCCCAACTGCAGATACACCAACCTCACCTGCAGTCCAGAGGTGAGTCACCTCCTCGCTCGATCAGGACAGTCCTGGATGTTCCACATTCGAACCGTACCTGCACAGATGTACAGAACCCTGACCACTCAAAGAACACTTCGCAGGATTAGATGGCTCTGTGCAGGCTAAAGGTTCTTCAGATTAAAGGAGAATGTTCTGTAGATGGTTCTGTGCATGCTGAAAGGGTTCTTCACATTTATGGAGAATGTTCTGTAGATGGTTCTGTGCATGCTGAAAGTGTTCTTCAGATTAATGGAGAATGTTCTGTAGATGGTTCTGTGCATGCTGAAGGTTCTTAAGATTAAAGGAGAATGTTCTGTAGATGGTTCTGTGCATCCTAAAGGGTTCTTTAGACCGATGGAAAATGTTCTGTAGATGGTTCTGTGCATGCTAAAGGGTTCTTTAGACTGATGGAGAATGTTCTGTAGAAGGTTCTGTGTATGCTAAAGGGTTCTTTAGGCTGATGGAGAATGTTCTGTAGAAGGTTCTGTGCATGCTGAAGGTTCTTCAGATAAAAGGAGAATGTTCTGTAGAAGGTTCTGTGTATGATACATGTTCTGGTTTGATTTGGAATATTTTAAAAAAGGTTCTATAAGGTGTTCTGCTATGTCAGTCTTGTAAAATCGAAGGACCTCTGAAGAACCGTCCTGTTTAGGTGTTATCCTCCTCTGGAAAGGCTTTATATGAGACATAGGAACATAGCTGTGAGGATCTGATAGAGCATCAGAGTAACTTGAGGCTCGATACTGATGTTGGCTGATCGGTTTTGGATCCCAAGGTTATTGGATGGAGCTCCATCACTCCAGACAGTGTAGTTCTAACGCACTACAGTCTAACGCTGGTGGGCCTTATGCCACTGTAACCCTTTGCTTGGCATTGGACGACTTTGGGAACCTTAAGCTTGTGTGCTGGAGCTCAAGGCTGCCGAAGACAGTGGCCACGTTAAAGCAGCTGAACTCACTCATTGTGAGGGCGTCTGGATATGTGTGGATATGTGTGGTCTGTGTTCAGCTTATTTTAAAAGGGAATCGTCAACAATCTTCCAAACGTCCTCGCGTGATGGAATGGTTAAGACGTAAGGCTTTGATGTGGAAAAAAAAATCTGAGACGATGTTATGCGACTGTTTGTTTATGAACCCTGATCAGCTGGATCCATGTTTTGTGTACCCTGTGTGTTGTGCTCTCGTCACTCTCAGACCTTCAACAGCACCAACATCACTAAGCAGTGTCCTGGAGCTCAGTGTCTGTTTGCGTTCTACGGCGGCGAGAGCGCCTACCATCGCTACATCTTCATCCTGCAGCTCAGTAACCTGCTGGTCTTCCTCTGGCTGGTGAATTTCACCATCGCTCTGGGACAGTGCACCATCGCTGGAGCTTTCGCCTCCTATTACTGGGCCAAAAGGAAGCCAGCGGACATCCCGCCCTGTCCCGTCTTCTCTTCTTTCGTCCGCGCCATACGGTATTGGAGCTTTTAAAGGCTGTGTTTTTACTGAAGCCTGTGTTCTCTCGAATTTTATACAGCTCTGGAACAATTTCAGAGACCACCTCAGAATGATCAGTGTCTCTAGTTGTACAGGTTCTGGGTTTGTGTTGGACCAGAATTCCTCAGTTCTGGTTTATTCTCTACACTACTGGAAGCATGTCTCCC
Organism: Prochilodus magdalenae; assembly: GCA_024036415.1. Lineage (NCBI taxonomy): Eukaryota > Metazoa > Chordata > Actinopteri > Characiformes > Prochilodontidae > Prochilodus > Prochilodus magdalenae. Next base: position 7,489 of record JAMWET010004129.1, on the reverse strand, counting down.
AAACTCCAGATCAGATATTGTATTAGATCTGTTTATTTAGAAAATCACTAATGACCTCCAGAAGCCTGTGTTTAGAACCATGCTCGCTGTGCGTTTCACCCCAGCCACCGCTCGCCAGTCTCTCTGTAGGTCACCTGAGGTCATCTTACGGTGGGTAAGGGACACTGGAATGAGGTGGCGCTCATCACGGTCAGTAGAGAGTGGGTTTGGTCCTCTGCCAGTCTGTAGCGGTGTTGTCCTGTGTGTTTGCTGCTGGACCTTGTTCTTATGAACCAGACGCTCACTGTATCTGCCAGCAAAGCTAGAACCCAACCTTCGGTTCCTCACTAAGAACCTGCTGTACATGTGGAGATGCTGATTAAGAAACTGGAGTGCTCTCTGATTTATTTCCAAAGCTGTATCAGAAGACCCAGCCGAACCGGAGCTCACTAGATAGACTGAGATCATTGAGCTGCAACATCAGCCTCAGCAGCTGATATGACTTCATGTTACAACGAACGGTTAAAAGAACCGCTCACAGTGACGTATGTGTCTTGAGCCTAATTCTGTATACCCAAATTCTATATTACACACACCCATATTCTATATTACATACACCCATATTCTATATCACATATACCCATATTCTATATTACACACACCCATATTCTATATTACACATACCCATTATGTATATTACATATACCCATATTCTATATTACATATACCCATATTCTATATCACATATACCCATATTCTATATTACATATACCCATATTCTATATTACATATACCCATATTCTATATAACATATACCCATATTCTATATTACACATACCCATTATGTATATTACATATACCCATATTCTATATTACATATACCCATATTCTATATTACATACACCCATATTCTATATCACATATACCCATATTCTATATTACACACACCCATATTCTATATTACACATACCCATTATGTATATTACATATACCCATATTCTATATTACACATACCCATATTCTATATTACATATACCCATATTCTATATCACATATACCCATATTCTATATTACATATACCCATATTCTATATTACATATACCCATATTGTACTGCTCTTTCTACGTGTTATGCTCCCGAAGCGTTAACATAGATTAAACAGTCAGCCAAACTCCTTTCAAGAGCCAGGAAGATGAACGTGCTTGTTCCTTTAATGACTCAAATCAGGTGTGAAACTACAAAAACAAGAAATAAAAGAAAAGGTTCAAATACACACCACTCGTTAATATCAATACCAACGTGACTCATCGGATAACATCAAGTTGCCGCGATGATAAACAGGTATCAAACTGCGTTATATACAAGTCATGAATATGTCAGTACCTGTCTGTTTACATTTAGATCACCAGTTGTGCTACTTCTTTTTTCTTCCGTGTGCGTACAAACAAAGGTTCCGCTATCAAACGGGAATCATATGAAACAGTGCAAGAGCAATACAAAAACAAGGATTTTTAAGAACATAAAACAGAAACAGAACACATATTCTATATCACATATACCCATATTCTATATTACATATACCCATTCTGACGCCATTTCTAGAACACCATGATAGAATACCAGTTATGAAATCATCGTTGTCGTGACATATGCTACCAGTATTATGACTCTATAATACAGAAGACGCCATGTGACCTCTTTGCCACAATAAGACTGATCTTTAATGATCTTATAACTGACCCTCCACTATTTTCCCTTAAGGGAAAACAGCTCTGGGCCCTTATGAGTTAAAGCACTCTGTAGCTGTGACCAAGCATCAGCAAGTAATCCCAGTTCAAAAGCCACTTTCTACCATGTGTTCAGGCTTAGTACTCAGGCCAAAAAAAAAATCACGCCAAAGGCAGAGTCATTATAAACATATCCGAACACCTAGTAGACACGGTCCTTATCAGAGTGAGATCACTGAGACCAAGCAGCAAGTAAACAACCAAGCAACCACCCTGAAACCACATGCTACCGTGACATCAGCTTTTTGGCTTTGCATGACAACAAGGGGTTAATGTACTAAACATGGTTCTAGTCCATACTGTCCGTTTATGAAAACCAAACCGCCAAAACAGCCCATTTAGAAATCCTCATGGTTGTGATGTCACAACCATGTGATAAACAGATGTCATGTATGCGAAAGTTTGGCCACACCTGACATCTCTTGTGTCAGCTTAGTCCTTCACAGCCATATCGGGGCTTTGCTTTGCCTTTCTGGCCCACATACAAGCAGCACTACCTGTGACCTGTTGCTTGGCAACAGTGAGGACACATAATAATAAACGATGTTTATTATTAACACTTATTAAGCATTAATAAACTCGGTTGAAACTGTTACAGGTCGGTGTTAAGTGTGTTCTCTGTGTTTCCGGCCTGCAGGTATCATACGGGGTCCCTTGCCTTCGGTTCACTGATCTTGGCGTTTGTCCAGCTCATCCGGATTGTCCTTGAATACCTCGACCACAAACTCAAAGGTGTGATGTTTTTGAGAACACTGAAGATCTAAACTCTCAGTCTCTACATATGACTGTGCAGCGGCGCATCAGTCCTCGGCGCCAGTTGCTGGTTAAGATACCAGTGTCCGCCGTAGTGTCACTGTGTGTGTATTTGTGTCCAGGAGCTCATAATGTCGTCGCCCGGTTCCTGCTCTGCTGTCTGAAGTGCTGCTTCTGGTGCCTGGAGCGCTTCATTCGCTTCATGAACAGAAACGCCTACATCATGGTGAGACCCACGGACTCATTGTTCCGCTGTTGCTCCCTCCATCGCACTATTATTTCACAATTAGTTCTTCATTAACTTCATCGTCATCACTACAGCTCCATCAGCATGATTAGATACTCAGCTGATGAACCATTTCAGAATGTAGGTTGGGCCAGAGGAGGATGAGTCCACCTAGGGTTGCCTAGGTGAAAATAAAGGATGAGAGGGTGCCTTTAAATCCCTTATTGATCCCACAGTGGGGAAATTCAGTCTCCGCATTTAACCCATCCGTGAAGTGACACACCCACAAACACACTCACTAGAGGGCAGTGAGCACACTTACCCGGAGCGGTGTGCAGCGCTATCCACAGCACCCAGGGAGCAGTTGGGGGTTAGGTGCCTTGCTCAAGTCGTTTACATTTACGGTATTCAGCTGACGCTCTTATCCAGAGTGACTTACAAGGTTAATCATATTACAGGTGGGCCAATGTAGTGTTAGGAGTCTTGCCCAAGGACTCTTATTGGTGTCTAGTCAGCCTAGTCAGTCAGCCCGGGATTCGAATCCCAGTCTCCCATGTGTGATGGTTGCTATTTGGCTGGTAGTGTTGTTATCTGCTGACCTACACCAACCACAGTTCAGGGAATCGAACCGGCGACCCTCCGGTCACAAGGCTGGCTCCCTAACCTCCAGCCCACAGACCCATGGAGTGCTTCACGGATTTGCGTGTCATCCTTTCGCAGGGGCCATGCGTGTGTAACCGACGTGTGTAGTGGGCATTTATGGAAATACGGAACAAATCGTGTCCCGTATTTGAGCTGGGTCAGGTGGGGGTGGGGGGGTGGAGATTCTGATCATTAATGTATGTGGGACAGTCATGTGTATCGGACATTTACGGAGATACGGAACATATTAAACCAATACGGGACGCAACATTTAATTTCCAAATAACCGACGATTTCGTATTTTACGAGACGGGTGCCAACCCTAGTTCCTCCCTAAGTTTCTTTCTCCAACCTGAGGGAGATTTTCCTGAAACCGAAGCTGCTTAAAAAGTGCTTTATAAATAATCTGATTTGATTTGATTAAAGCCCCCCCCCCCCCCAAATTTAACCAGTCAGCCAATTAACCATTGATCCATCTGGGCTTGCAGACAGGGGAACTGGACTCCTGCATTTAACTCATCTGTGAAGTGAAACACCCAGGCACACATTTTACTGAACATGCACACTAGCCTGCAGCAGTGGGCAACCCTGCTAACGCCTAAACCCGGGAAGCAGTTCAGTCAAGGGCACTTCAGTCATGTCCAGATGCTTCAGGGAATTGTCACAGGGCTGGTTCCCTAACCTCCAGCTTGGGTTAGGTTGGTGTAACTTGACTCAAGATGTTTGAGCAGCCACAGAAACCCAACATCCCCCAACAGAGAACGGCTAATCATCCAGAGTCATCCCTTCATCACCCTGGCTGTAATAGCTCATGAACCTCCTGAGCAGTCGCTGGTATGATTCCTCCATGATGTCATTCCGCATCCCTGAGACGTGTAGCATATGGGTTTCTTCAGAGTTCAGGCTGTAGAAAGCTTCGTTACTTGTTATCTACATAAGCCTTGTAGCTTCACTGCTTAAGGCGGCAAACGTTAGCTTGACTGATTGACGACTTTTTGGAGTAAAATTGTATTACATTGCTGACATATGTTGTCATTGTTTGTCTCCAGATCGCAATCTATGGGAAGAATTTCTGCACGTCAGCGCGGGGAGGCGTTCTTCCTCCTCTTGATGGAGGAAGTGTCCTTCTAGTACGGTAAGGATGTGCTCTAACTTGTACTGGTGAATGTCCAAATGCTTGGCACACCACAGCCTCATTTCCCATTCCTCTCTTTCACCCCAAACAGGGTGTGGCAGTGTTGGACAAAATAGTTACAGACTTCCTGCTCTTCTTAGGGAAACTCTTGGTAGCAGGAAGTGTTTATGGTGGTGAGTCTCTTTATTCAGGCCCTGTGTAGAAACATTTCATGCGTAATGTCTCCTAAAGAAAAGGGTCATTTGAGGATCCCCACAGGACCCCCACAGGACACCATTAGAGCAGCTATTATGTGGGTGGTGGATCATTCTCAGCACTGCAGTGACACTGATGTGGTGGTGGTGTGTTTAGTGTGTGTTAGCGCTGGTGTGAGTGGGACAAGACACAGCAGTGCCGCATGGACACCTCCCCCAGTGTCACTGCGGACTGAGAATCGTCCACCCACCGGAAACTGTCCAGTCAACAGCGTCCTGTGGGCAGCGACCTATGAGCAGCAACCCACTGTGGGTAGCATCTTGTGACCACTGATGAAGGAGGACTAGAGGATGACCAACACTGTGCAGCAGCAGATGAGCTATCGTCTCTGACTGTCCATCTACAAGGTGGAGCAGCAAGGTAGGAGTGTCTAATAGAGTGGACAGTGAGTGGACACAGTGTCTCAACACTCCAGCAGCACTGCTGTGTCTGATCCACACACACCAGCACCACACACACTAACACACCACCACCACGTCTTTGTCACTGCAGTCCTGAGAATGATCCACCATAGATCCATAGTACCTGCTCTGTGGTGGTCCTGTGGGGGTCCTGACCATTAAAGAACAGGGTAAACAGTATACAGAGAAACAGATGGACTACTAACAGAGGTGGTCAATGGAGCTGATACAATGGACAGCGAATGTAGATACCTCCTTAAGTGGCCAGTTGGTTTACGTGTAGTTGCCACATTGGCTGTTTTAACATGCTTTAGACCTCATACTGCAGTAACCTTTTTCCACATCCCCCCCACCACAAGGTAGCCAGTAAAAGCCCCATGGTGCTGGATCTGCTGTGGCCCGCGTGGGGCAGTAAATCAGTGATGTGTTTTGCAGGTGTCGTTGCCTTCTTTTTCTTCACACACAAGGATACCCATCATTCAGGAGAAGTTCCAGCCCTGAATAAACTACTGGGTGCCTCTGTTGGTAAGGAAACCGTTTTCATGTGTTGCTCACGCGTTGTTCCATCCCTTCTGGTCTGACGCGCGCTTCTCTCTCTGAACAGACGGTTGTGTTCGGGTCCCTACTTGATTGCACACGGCTTTCTTCAGCGTCTATGCAATGTGTGTGGACACCCTCTTCCTTTGCTTCTGTAAGTATTGTTGACATGTCTCTGTACCTGAATGATTTGTTTTGGGAACTGTGGGGTGATGGGGGTTAATACCATCAAACCCAATAAGCAGAGGAACACCGTCACCCTCTTTTCCACCAACAAGGTGTCGGTAGCTTGTGCCCGTGTCTGTGATGCTGGTGCTGGTTCCCAGGAACCAGTAAGACACCGGCCCTATTTCTCACTGGTATCCAAGCGATTGCCCCCCCGTATCTGGAGGTGGGCGGAACATCTTCCTTTCCCCCAAGTGCAACACTTCACTTCCCTGCTTTGAGGGATGTCGTCGTCCTTACCATCCAGAATCAGCTTGTCAGCACCTGTGTTAGAGGGATCGCCATAGACAGTGATTATGGCAAGGACCAGTCGTAGCTGTTGTTCCTCTGTCCGTAGAAGGGTACAGTAACGTTGTGAAGGCACACGTTAACTGGTTCGTAGCTCCCCGGTTAGTGTGTCTCACATCACAGATCTCCTGCACGTACTTAAACGGCAAGTGTTTTGAATTTTTAACATTTTAGTCATAGAAGACGGGACACCATCAGGAGCACAGACCTGTGGGATAGAGTTGTCCCGGTCAGCTCCGTGATAGTTCAGTGCAGCGCCGCAACCCCTTTGCTACTTCCAGACCAGAGAGTTAATGGTGCTTGAAATGGTGGAAAACTACAGCGCAGTTTGAGATTTTGGCACCGTGCAAATTACGCTGGTGTAAAACGCTATAGGGGAAATAGTTATAGAGCACCCATATAAAAATCACAGAGCAGGTATAGGCATAGTGGGGTAGCCATTCTGCCTATACCCGGAATGGTTGGGGTTCAAAGCCCCCACCTGGGCCAAGCGCCCTACCACTTACACCACCAAGAGTGCCCCTTGGGCTAGGGGGACTCCTAAACACTACCTTTAACCCCAAATGCTGTAAACGTTTATGGGCACTTTATTAGAAACCCTGTCTTGTAGCTCCACCTTGCATGGTACTCCACCAAAAATAATGTCCCGGTCAACAGTGGTTCCTTGTTGGTCTCTTCCATTCGTGGACAGTGTAGAGGGGGGTGATGAGTTCTGAAGAAGCAGATGGGCTACAAAGCTTATAACGGGTGAAAGTAAATATATTTCTTGAAGGTGCTGTTGGACATGCGGTTCCACCAGATCTCGGTAAACGACCCATCCAATCCACACAAGAAATCAAACCATAGATGCCATAAGTGAAGTATGTGTATAATGTAGACAGACACATTCCCTTGCTCGGCGTTATGACCAGATATGAGGAACTAGGGATGCCGTGCTCAGATGATTTTGGCTCAGGTGTGATTCGGAACGTTCTTTCCACTACAAACACTCTTCAAATCCGGGGAAGGTTCCCCATGGGGTCCTTGATGAACTCTGAGCTTCGCTCCTTCCATAGATGTTCAGTCAGGACTCAGGTCAGTGATGGGTGTGCCTTGCAGCAGCTTAATCTTCTTTCTCTGAAACTGACTGAGAGTTTTCTTGCTGTGGGTTGGTCATTGTCCTGCTGAAACGTTCCACCCTGGTTCATATTCATTATCATGGTAGAAATGGTAGCAGGGTTTTATCAAAGCAGGTCTCAGATAGATGTGTCCGTTCAGCTTC
>JAMWET010004128.1:0-187434 GCA_024036415.1 Prochilodus magdalenae | reverse complement strand
CCTCTCTCTCTCTCTCTCTCTCTCTCTCTCTCTCTCTCTGTTTGTATATTCTGTCTGTGCTCGCTCGCATGCCCCTGTGTCAGGCTGAATGACTGTTTGATAGAAACGGCGTCTCAGGGAAACGTCCTGTGTCAGCCAAGTTTCTAATTCAGCTGCTTATCGATCCCCTTTAATCAATTTCTTTATTTATTTTCACATCAGTAGCTCAGATGGGCTGCAGCAGACCCTCTTAGCCCTCCATCCATACAAAAACGGCCACACAACGCAAGCAGGGCGTTTCATTTGAGGGTCTTTTTGTAGTTTGTGCTGTTTAAATTGGGGACACTTGAATTATGTTATTATGTTATATACATATATAACGGAATTACCATGAAATAGTATAGCATAATGGGTATAACATTTCGCACTGAGACGCACTGTGTTACCCAGAATGCTGCGGTCACTAGAGCAGAGAGCCCAGTAACATCATTATTTACATAAATGCTAATGTGATAAGTTAATTCCTTGCTGAGGGTTTTGCAGTGAAGGCCCAGGGCTGTTAGAAAAGTCCAACATCGAGCTGTGACGAACTCCCAAGGGGTGCCTCATGAGGCCCTCCTAGAAAATAGCGCTGGTTGGCCTGGCTGTGCTCGGGAACACTTCCTCTAACTCGGCTGACAGATCAGCGTGATTTAGCTTACATAACAAACTGAAGTGATGAAAACACTTATGTTATCACTGGATAAGTGTCATACCGAATCATAAACACAGGAACTTCTGTGTTGTGAAACAGCCCAGGATTATAAACCCAGTGTATTTCTGAATACATGGATTAGCAACAAAATGTTTTGTATTAACTTGATTTAAATATGCACACTCCATATAAATGCCAACAGTAGAGCCTCTAACAACTGGCTGAATTATGTAGTTTAAGGTCAACCATTACTGAGACGGCTTGTTTAATCTCCATAGAAAAGCCCTGGCCAATAGAATAGGGTGCCTTGGAGCAGCTGCACATGCGACGAAGGTCACCATGCCAAGAGTGGGATGGAAAGGTATAACGCCCCCAGCATTGAACTGTGGAGTGCTGGAACTGGTTTTCTGGAGCTCCATCCAATATTTTTGGAAGGTGATGGACTAATTATCAGACATCAGCACCTGAGCTCACTAATGAACAAGAATGCAATCAGATCCTTTACAGTCCAAAATCCAGTGTCCAAGCTCCCCTAAAGAGTAAAGGCAGTTGCTGCAGCAAGACAGCAGGACAAAAACGCCTGTGACTTCAGAAGAAATGCTGGTTTCTAGAAATCTGTGGACATGAGTGGGGCAGTGTAATGATGGTTTAGGTTTAGTGTAGATTATTTGTCATATACACTTATAGCCAGCAGTGACTGCTTTAGCCTGGAGTTGGCAGTATGGTAGTATTTATTCTAATTGTGATTATTTCTTAATTTTCTTCTCTGAGCGTATCAGGGATATGTGTACTTCTAAAACACTAAACAGCTACATGTTTAATTTCATAGAGAACATACTTAAGCCTGTTCAGTTAAACTGAATGCAGCAGTGTGTGTCAAGCATTGCATTGAAATGACTGGGTCTCACTTACCAGTTTTTGTCTTTAGGACAGTCCTTAGGAAAAGTCTGCATCAGAAAGTCTGCTGCTAAATTATTCATACTTTTGTGCTGCTTAGTTTCTGATCTTACCTAAGAACAAATCCCAAATAAAAAAGCTTTGGAGGGTATGAGAATCAGTGGGAACGCTGCGTAAGTGGGTTTTTAGGAAGAAATGAGGCCTGTTGTGTTTTGATAGCACATTTTCATTATTGTTAAAACTCTTAAAATATTGTGTCATATCTTGCAGCAAAGTGAATATAGTAAGCTAGTCTAATATTAGTCTTCTAACAATGTTGTTAGCTAGATATGCTAGCTTTCTAGATAGTATATCCATTTTTGCAATTTTTATTTTATTTTAATTACTAATTAATAGCATTTATCCATATTGGGAGTTTACCATATTCTGTTTAGGCTATTTATTTGTTTACTTGCTTTCTAATTGGAAGTTATACAGAGCTACAGATATATATAATATAAACCCCTTTCCATTGCAAGGTTAATCTGGACATTTAAAACTCATTTAAGGTACTCAGCAGGAGCTTAGAGGACTTTCACTATTTTTAAAAAATGTACACAAAAAATTAAATGCTAAATAAAATCATTTAGAGTGGTTTGCTGTGAAGTAGACCTCTATTATACTGAATGGTTATGAATACACTGTGTGCGTTCTGAGATATTCATGGTGCAGAGGTACATGCAGGATGTTGCGAGGGAAAATATCCCCCACAGAACCCTTATTTTTACCACTATTTCCAGACCTACCTCCCTATTTTTAACCCTTTCCCCAGCTGTGTGGGTAATTGCACCTGTTAATATCCTGATTTCACTGTGGTACAAATTAAAGGGGTAGTTTTTTCCGGTTTCTGTGTGGGATATGTGTCACAGGATTTGGCAACCCAACCCAAAGGCGGAGGTGCCCTGCCTGACAAGCGTCACTTATCACTGCACAGTGCCAGAAATGGGATAAATGGGGAAAGTGGTTCAAATTTGAATGGGGAAAGCTTGTCTGTGTTCACAGAGAACTTTCCGACCTTTAAGAAAAGGACCCAATCATATTGCTGGTTACGCCATGAGCAGGGAAAGGTCAAAGATATTGTGGCATGAAATGGGGAGACCTTTCCTCTTTGTACAGCCTAAACAAGTCGAAAAGTGTCTTTTTATTGGAGCTTTGAGGGTCAGCCGATTTGCTGATATCACAGCATGTTGGCAGGTATGTAGTTTGATTTTGAACACATATGTAGGATTACTGGTAGTTATGGATAGTAGATACAATGACTTTATTTGTGTTATAGACAGGATTACTCCTGGCTTCCATCACCACCAGTCTAAAGCAATATGAGTCTCTGCATCAACCATCACACCACACCACTCTGAATTCACTGAGCAGAAATCTCTGACAAATCTTTTGGATACAACTGCAATAGAAGCTGCTGCCTTTCTTGTTGGATGCACAGCGTTTCTGATTGAGTATGTGCACACATTTACAATGTGACTCACAAAGGTATAGAAATGGTTATTGATTTCTTTTTTCAGAGTAGCAATCAAAGGTCACCAAAGGGGACGAGGTATGTTTAAATTCATGTATTTGGTTTTAAAACATAAACAAACAAAATAAAAGCTGAGGAGAAGAATGGATGTGCAGGAATACAGGGCAGAAATAGCCTCATGTAGGCATTACAGGGTTAAGGTTGTATTTAGGAGCGGGGGGGGCAAGATGGATCTCACTATCTGTCAGCATCTGTCTTTCTTTCTCTCTCCGTCTCTGTCTCCCTCTTTTTCTCCCTCTCCGTGGCAGTGGACATGCTGTATCCTCTCATTAAGACGATTACTCCGGACCCCCAGGGAGGGCTGTGGTGGGTGGGGAAGGTTACTGCCCCCAGTCAAACACACTCAGTCCAGCACATTCATTACTACAACGGCCTTCAAGTGTCACTTCAGTAAAAGAGCAAATCAGTGCTGGAGGCTTCACTTCAACACCAGCATTTCTTATACTTCTCAAGACCCCCATCAGCTGTGCTGCATATTTAATACTGGCTTCTATTGAAACATCTGTGCTATTAGGGGATACATTTCCACCACTTCTCTCAAATTTGAGCATACTTTAATGGTTAAGATGTACACAGTGCCATTCAGAGTGGTTTGATCTGACATGCTTCACTATAGAGAACCTATGGAGTCAGAGCTGTTTACAGTGGTGAATGTAGGAACAAGATGTCCACCTCTAAAAGGTCCCTCACAGAGAGTCATTGCATGAAATGATTATACATTCATTTTCTGATGTCTGAGACATTGTTTTACTGGAGTTTTCTGAGAAGCTTTATGATGTACATGCAGGAAATCGTAAAGTAAAATAGTGCTCAAAGAAAACCACTAATTTACCATCATCATCAATGTGTGTAAAAACTTGGATAGGAAATAAAGTAGCTGTTTTGGTGTTGTGAACCCTGGTTCCTACCACCACCACTGTACTATGACTGAGTGGTTGCTTTAGTATGGAAACCTTCACATGAAACCATTTTGAAGGCAGTAATTTAGTTTAGTAATTTAAGGTGGCTTACAATTCAAATAACCTGTATTCATGTTATCATTTCATGTTTAGGTGAGATTTGAATGTTGTAGCTTTAGTTTAGACGGATTAGTCACTCTTCTTCTACTGAATGAAACAGCGGAATTATCACCACCTTTAATAATATGAATTGTGCAGCAGGAGGTGCAGAGCTGCCCCTCTGTTAATTACTTCAGATTTTTCTTATTTGTCATTAACTGTGGACGTATAAAATGTAATTTAGCTCGAGATAATGTGCAATTACTCACACTGAAGGTGAGGTATGGATACGGTTATAGTCTTATTCAGATATAACTGAAAGGCCTATATGTCCTACATTTTTCTTGCATTTTGTATTTTGTCCGCTGGAGCTACATTTAAGATATTTATATAGTTCTATGTGTCAAAAATGGTCAGAATATATGATCACTTCCAACCTCTCCTATCCTTTAGAAATAAACAGGCTGGGCCTGGAAGACTGACTGGCCCTGTACTGTGTCTAAAACTACTGTAGGTTAAAGAAGCGGGATATGTGACTGGGTTGTTTTTTGTGACATCACAAAAATAATTAATCTAAAACAAGCTGCTTATGGAGCTTAATTAGTGTTCATAGAGCATACGGTTCATATATCACGTCAAATTCAAATGGAAATTTCCCGAATGTGTGATTTGCTGATATAATTTTCTGTATTTTTAGCGCTAAGCTAGTTTGCATTAGCATTTAGCCCTGGATTAAAAACAGACATTACAGTGATGTTTTTAGTTAGTATCTTGTGGACTTTACCTTAAAACTCAGATGTTTAAACCTAAATTCCTGTCTCTGGATATGTTTGTTATCCTCTGGCATCAGGTCAAACTGTTCTAAAGCTAGTGGAAGTCTAGTTACAGTGAATGTAAAATACAGAACAGATAAAAAGACCCTGTTATTAGTTATTTTAATATACCTTTGAATCTAAAATCTGTTTCTGTGTTCAGTCTTGTATGTTGGTCTTTAACCTTGTTGTTGGTAAAGGAAGTTGGGGAAAGTGATTTAGGTGTTTTAGGGGCAAACGTGGCGCTCAAAAACAGAATGAAATGAAACCTCTGTGTTGGCTGTGTTCTCTGCATAATGCATCATATTTCTATGGACCATGTAAAAGATGTGAAATTAAAACTCAATGGTCCTGTGTTAATACCCACTCCGTGTTGGGTTGTAAAAGAAGCAGACCCTCCAGTAACTGCACTTTAAAACCACTGACACGCTGCAGTTCATTATCTACTTCAGCTTTAACCTGCACCAAGATTCTACCTACTGCTCACTGCACAGGTAAATTACAGAGATCTTCCTCTGCTGCTGTTCAGCATTCGTGAACTGTGTGAATACTACTCCAGATCCCATAATCACCTCATTTTGATCTGAAATAGTGTTTTATGCTGCATTAATACTAATCTGCAAGTGCTGTGTGCATGTATAGCTGAATTGGTATCATCATTATTTCAGAAGCTCACATCACAATAACAATAAAAATATTATTAATCCTGCAGCCCTCGTAGTCAGTGTGGGGACGCCCTGCAGGCTGCACTCATTCATGCAGTACAGCCGCTGTGCCAAACCTTTATATTACCTTTACTCAGAATGAATGTATGTGCCAGAGTTTAGCATTAGCTATGTGCTCTCTCAGGAGAAAATCCAGTCGAGTCGTTGCACATATCACTGTTCTATAAATAGGGCTGGCCGTATTGATCAGGGCTGAGTCTGCAGAGTGTAAATGGGGTTTTCCAAAAATAAATCAGCCTTCACCCACCCCCACACTTCCCTGCATGATCAGGTAATTATGAACCACTCTGTACCAGAGTTGACAGAGTTTAACCCCTTTTTTCACCCAAGCAGTAAAATTAAATTTCTTCCTCATCTAAACTATGGGCCTTGTATGTGACAGCAACACATGGAAATGTGTATTAGAGCCAGTGAGTAGTGATTATATGTTTAAAAGATGGTATAGCATCGTTTAATGTGAAGAAAGCTGCACATGTGCTGTGTATTTCTCAACCCTCCCCTTTCACCCAACATTGCACACTAGCAGCTCAACAGAGTCACAATATTTCAGGCAGTCAGAGACAACAGGGACCTTGTTAATCCAGTAACAGAGTTGTGAGTTGTGTGGAACAATCTTATATTACTATATTAATAAAAATATCAGAGTTGATGTCCATGTCACCGGAAGAATTGCCTCTAGGAAGTAGGGGTTTGCATGGTTTACTTTATCTAAAGACTAGCGATGCATTCCAGGGAAGGGAATGTCATGCTCTACTGACCTGTGGAGTTTGACTTTGAAGATCAGATATTAAACATCTCTGTTTAACACCCTGTAATAGTTTAAAGTTTGAAGTCTAGTTGTTAATAAACTCAGACTTACAGCACTCCAGGCAATAAAACTTAGCGTTACGGCTCTCCAAGCTCTCTCCAGCATTTCAGTAAGGCTGCTGGTGGTGCACAAAAGTGAGATGCAAGTTTGTGAGATTATGTCGTTTGTATCATAGACACCCCAACAGCTAAAAGTGTGATCCAGACCTCATTGGAAAGGTCATATCAAACTCTACTGACTGAAATCTGCTTTGACTACAACCCGTATTGAAAGAGTATCTAGAACTTCTCGAAATCCTGAAGTGACTTTAAGGTCCCAAAATTGCTCTTATTGGTTGATTCTTTGAGTAGGGTAATATTGCATGCTGGGAAACCTCCACCTTCTAACCAAAGAGAGAGCTTGCTTAGCAGATACTACCTAAATACAACAGGGACAACAAACCTGATTGGATGATTTTCTGTAGAACCGTAAAAGAATTTAGCCCTTTATAAAGCCGACTTCAATACATAAGAATTGTTTCTATAATATTAACAGACTTTAAATACAATAAAGATGATCATTCTATTAAATAAAAATGAGCTGAAAGATCATAGACATGCATTCTTTAATCACCCCAGGAATCATCAGGCAACTTTGGAGGGTTCCTTTTTCCTTCACTCTATCAGCATCTCTCTTGCTCTCTCTCTCTCCATTTTTTATTCTTTCTCTCATCCTGTCCTTCATTTCTAACACAGTGAAGCCTTATGAAAGGACCTTAAAGCCTAAAAGGGAAGAGTGCACTCGTGCTTTTGGGGTCGTTCACATGTTCACTTTTTGTATAGCATTGAATGCATTTTTTGCCCCTAGAAAATCAATAGTGGAATGTTGAGAAAGTTCCACAAAGGACATTGCTCACACTGCCCATTACCAACCACCTGGGATACCATAGCAATAGCCAACACAATCTTATCAACCACCTGGGATTTCATACCAAACGTTCTGTCAAGTTCTTCCATGAACTTTCCCCTTCTAATTCTCTCTCTCTCCCTCTCTCTCCCTCTTTCCCCAAACTTTTCTTTCTGTATGCTTACTCCTCTTGCCCGAGGTGTTAAAATTGAGCCTTTATGTCTCTGCAAAGTTTTCAACTAATTGTACCATTCCGGAGAGTAAGCTGCACAGTCGGGGTGACCTTGTGTTCCTGCAGAAAGCTGATAAGCATACTTTCATGGGATGCATCTGTGAAGAACATCCTGCAGCTTACAGCTCATCAATACAACACATCACACACTATCTTTATGTGCATTAGAGCTGTGCAATATAGACAAAATACCATATTGCAATTATATTGCTGCATATTAACATCGACCTCTCCAGTCTCTTGGACAAGTTTTGCACAATGCTGGTAAAAATACTTTTCTTCGTTTAAAGTGTTTACAGGTATCCATTCAATCTAATGAGAACCTGTATAACACGACTCAGTATATACCACAATACCTACATTTAGAGCTTAGAGTTATTCTTTCATTATTCTTGCCCTAAATATAAATGAGATTAGGAATTTAAGTGTCATTATCTTTACTAGCTGCCTTTATAAATTCCCTGAACTGTTTATGAATCTAAAGATGATCCAGAATTGAGTGTTTCAGTGCTGCACTGTTGGCTGTAGATGGTTCTGCTGCGTTGTTGCCAGTTTGTGCATCTGTGAGTGGGCGTTTGTGCGCCGGGAGAATGTTCACATGGAGTGTGTGTGTGTGTGTGTGTGTGTGTGTGTGTGTGCATGTGTATGTGTGTGTGTGTGTGTGTGTGTGTGCGTGTGTATGCGTGTGTGTGTGTGTGTGTGTGTGCGTGTGTGCGTGTGTGTGTAGGGAAGGAAAAGATGATCACCTTCAATGCAAACTTCTAGCCCCACGCTGTCTTCATTGGCTGTCTTCATTGGCCCTTCTGACTTCCTTTAACATTATTGTAAAACATATTAAAGATGCTACTCTAATTATAAGCAGATATGTTTTTAATTATTAAAAATATAATTACATTATACATTTAAATTGTTAACATTCATTAAATAATGTGATTTAAAAAAATAGATTATTAGCTCTTACAGGTATGAATAAATAATATATGAATATTTTTCTGCTCACAATTTTATATAACATACTGTATTATACAATACTTAACAAAATTAACTAAATTATTTGAATAAATTAATAAAATATTATATATATATATGAGAAACTGTAGAACACTATATTTATATTTAGGGCAAGAATAATGAAAGAATAACTCTAAGCTCTAAGCTCTAATGTAGGTGTTGTGGTATAAACAGAGTCGTGTTCTACAGTTTCTCTGTATATATACACATATAAGGCTGTTATTGTTATTGTTTATTATTGATGTTATATATATTCTTTAATTTCTTTAACTATCATTAAAATTATATTATATTATATTATATTATATTATATTATATTATATTATATTATATTATATTATATTATATCAGATCATTTTTCCATATCAGGTATAATAACGTCTGGCAGGAATGTGAAAATAGTCTTACTAAACCCGGTTTGTGTGTGTTTGTTGGTGGTGTTAGTGGTAATGGTTGTTATTTTTTTCTTGTCTGTGCAGATCAGTAAATCTGCTGTGGTGAAATTGTTCCTGTGTGGCAGGAGCTGCTATAGTGCTGCTGTGTGGAGGAGTGGCAAGTGGTGGATGTTGGGGGTAGGCCTGAGGTTGGGTTGAAATGAAAGAAATCCAAATCTTTCAATTAATCTTCTTACCTTCCCCTGAGCCAGATGTTGTAGACTGTGGCCTGTGGTGAGGGGGTCATGGCCGATACCTCGTCTCTGTCTGCATGTGACTGCAGGAGATAAGACAGGAACATTGCATTACTTATTAATTCTACATTCATTTATTTTGTTTATTTTGTTAAAAGAGCAGGATAATAGATAAAATTAGCCATTATGTGCTAAGTGCTCTATTGCTTGACGAGCCCAACTTATTGGAATCCTTGTTTTTTAACTGAAGGAGGTGGATGTATTATATAAACCTTTTTTCAAAACATGATATTCACTACCTAAACATACAGTTCATGTGCTGCCTGTGATATCGTAAAAAACAGCACATATACAAAAAACCTGCCTTTTCACCCTACAGAAGTTTAGACCCGCCCACTCACACTGAAGTCATAAGGATGGTTTCAGATTGGCCATACCAGGCTGCCAATTACTACAGAGCTTGTTTACATACTAAGGCACAATCCGAGGAAGTATAAGGGGTAAAGAGAATTATGATTAGTTTAATAAGAGTAATTCTGGGTGTGATTACATTATAAGACAGTGATATAGGAATGATATAGAACATCCTCTGTATACCCATAACAAACAAGAATCTAAAAAAATGGGACCTTTTGCTACATACAGCAAGTTCTATGAGCAACTATGTTTGTGTTTTTTTTTTGTTTTTTTTTTCATTTTCGTTCCACTAATTCTTAAACATTTCTGCACAACTAAATGGCTAACAAAGTCACTGGTTTAGTGTGAAATGCTCCATTCAAGAGTCAGATCTGTTTACACTGGTGGCAATAGGAACCGTCCAACTCTAAATGCTTCCTCACAGAGTTATTACAGTTATTACATGTAATTACTATGAATATGCTGCCTTTTCTGTAAATATGTTATCTATAATGCTCTGTTACTACAAAGGCTTGTAAAAAAGGCTTCATGGAAATGTCAAAGTAAACTGCTAATGTTACTTCAGTATGTTAAAGGTTGGACCATGGCCGTCGTGGCAGTATGCTTTTGGTTTTGATAATTGGGTAAATGTGTTTTTCAGTGTGCCATATTATTCACCTACCCTCGATTTGTAACTTACATCTCTCTACAACTGTCTGTTTTGTTCTAGCTAAATATGTTGTCTGGTTAGATGTGTTTGTGGTGAGTGGATGCATGCTTTATAGTGATGAATCTAAGTGACATAAATTTATTTTATGTTTCTCTCCTCCAACACGCTGTTCTAGTGCGAACGGACTGAGTATGGGTAACGGACTGCCTTCAGTGCAGATATCCAGTAGTGACCAACTGTAGATTTCAGTGAATTGGTTCTGGGCCCACAAACAGTATGCATATCAAGGTACATGTAGGGCATTGTGAGGCAAAATAGACCCCAAAGAATACCACAATATCACACATACACATGCAGGTTCACTGGTGGCCTTGGGTAGTCAATAAAATGTTTATATTACAAACCTTGCTTTCTATCACAACACTCTCCACACAAATCTCTCCACAATCAACCATTTCACATCAGATCAGTCTCAGACATCTCCGCCACTGAATTATGCGGAAATTGTGAGACATTCCTGAAACCCCCTTAGAAATGTGCATAGAATCTCGTGTCTTTAAAACAGTGTAGTATGACCCTTTAAACCCACACAGCACATGGACCCTGACGTGTGGCGTATCAGTAGTGAATCTGATGTTGTAAGATCTCCAGCTGTTGCCGTGTTCTTGTGCTGCATGCTTTCATAAGCAGGACATATTTTTAAGGTGGAGCCGTCCGCGCGTGTGTGAGAGATCAGCAGATTTTATTGTAATCCAGCGTCTGCATTCTGTTGACCAAGAATAGAGATTGTTCTGCAGCGCGCTAATCTGAGATGACGCACAGAGCAATCTGATATATTGGTAGTGAGTTTTATGTCAGGTGAACAGAGGATTGTGGCATATATAACAAAGGCACATTGTGAAAATACACAAGCCGAAAGGCTCGGCTGCTATAGGACGAAAAGTTTTATTCAGATCATTATTCATATCAGATATGTCAGATACAGTACGTTTTGTATGTGAGGTTCATTTATGCATGCTACATTTTTAGGAGGTTTTAAAACCACAACATTATTGATTTAGTTTGATAGTTATTTTCTTATTTTATATTGTATTATGTTATTTATGTGTAGATGTATTTAATTTTTGGATTTTTTTTGCTTGTATGTATTTGTTCATTCTTTATATTTTTATTATATGTTATTATTGTTCATACAGTATTATTTGTCAATCTGTGTACTATTTTTATCCACCCGCATTTATTTATTTACTTATTCATTTATTTATTTATTTATTTATGAACTATTTGCTAGTGTGTGTGTGTGTGTGTGCTTTCTTTATTCATCTGCGTGTTTGCTCAAGTATTGATGAGTGATATTCAGTCATTTGAATTATGGCTTATACTGTGACTCTTTCCTGGTCTAAATGTTCTGCCTGTCTATCTGTCTGTTGTAAATGGATTACTTTGCTCTCTTTTTTTTTGTTTTGTTTTGTTTTGTTTTTTTGCTCATTTGGCTTTTAGACTCGTTCTTTTGTATCTTTGCCAGAAAGGAACAAGTTCAAAAGAAGAAGAGAAGTGAAAAAGTATCACTTCTGTGCTGTTAAGTCTCTCAGCATCAGGGTGATTTTCAGGAGAATAAATCTCTGTCTGAAGTAGGAATCAGTGTAAGTGAATGAATGAACTCTGTAGATGAGAGCGCTTCATACTGAAAATGGAAAACATTTATTCAGTGCAGGTCTGAAGGATTAGAGGAGGTTACATATCTTTCCATTCCACTGTATAAAGCTTTATATCTGTTTACCACCTCAGACTGCTGTGCATTTGAATTTGAAGCCGTGTAGAACTCTTAGGGTCTTGTAGGTGTCCAGAGAAGTCCAGATTATTTCTGGAAACTAGCAAAAGGCACCTCTGTAGTTGTTGTACTTTTGCGCTTTACAATGCACCACGCTTTTTCAGTAGGAGACTGCACCTGCCCTCTCTGACTACACAGCTACGCTGTTAGAACACATGCAGAATTGGGATGTGTATTGACAAGAACCTGTTGATACATGTTGTGATTAAAAATTAATATATTGCAATATTTCTGTAAGCAAGCCGATTTTTTCTGTATTTTTGGAAAGCTGCCATAAGTATAAAACAAAACCACTATATGCATAAAATTCCATTCCAGCAACTTTTATATTGGAGTGGAAGAATCTAATGACGATCTAATGAGGAATGAAGATCATATGACACAACGAAGTACAAAACTGCTCGTGCTCGTGGTTAAATATAGCACCAATGAACCTGCATGTGTACTGATAAATAAAAATCTGTATTTAAATAACAAATACTGTGTTTTTTAGAATTAATACAGTATCTAATGCTAACTCTAGGCATGCACATCCCCTGCTTTTGACATAATTTGAAAATACCTCACTACTTGTAACTCAAAGTTACTTGGCAATTGTGGTTTCTTTTTTACATCTATTTCTTTATTTTAGATGTAAGGTTTTGTCATGACAGCTGACAGCTTGTTCAAAAATGTATAGATATATTTTAGTGGTAATGATCTCTTCATAGATATGCAAGATATCCACTTTTACCCGCCATACTATGGCAGATCCTGACATTAGAACTTTATGCTGGTAACAATCTGGATGGTCTGTTTCTTCCATTACTTTGTTCCATTTCTGATATTAGTTGAGTTGACAAGTTGTTGACATTTGGCTTCCACTGCTAACAGAGCAGTCCTAAATTGTGTTTTTATTGTTTGTCACTGTATTTACATGTTATCAAAGTAGTTTTTCCAAAAAAAAAATTAAATAGCTAAAAATGTGGTTCTCACGTCCCTCTCTAGAACAACTAAGATATTATTAATATTATATTTGTCTGGGTGCACTATGATAAACCTAGCCATCTAAATAATCTCATGCTCAAACTACTGAAACTACTCCCCTAAGGAAGAAATGCATAGCATCTTGACCTTCTTTTTTCCAAATATAGTCGATCAGCTAAGACATGTATAAGGTTTGTTGCCTTCGGTTTGGCAATGGAGCTACAAGGCTAATAACTTTTGGCAGAATTTTTAAATTATCAGCACCATCAAATACTCACAATCGAATTTAAAATGCAACTTCATGCAGATGTTAAGTGTTTATATGGTATTTAAGGTTAATAATTTTTTCCCTGATATTCGATCTTGTTATTTTGGCCAGTGTCAGATTGGACCTGATACTAAATATCATATTGGCACACTCCTAATTTTGAATCAATATAATCAAATGAAATATTTGTTTCCCATAACTCAAATGAAGTAGGACACTGTGAAATGTATTGCATCATTATTTGTTGTTGAATCATTATTGAAGAACAAAATGCACTGTTCAGCTGAGGCATTATTGTGGGAGTCAAAGTGGATTTACACATCACTTCTCTACTCTGAATGGTGGAATGGTTCTTGCTTTGGTCATTTATCTAAAAAAGTAGATACAAGAGCAGAGACATGCTTCTGAGACAGTTACACCATTAATAAGCCTGAGTGTATGTGTCCAAGCTGACCAGCGAGAGCGTTTTCGTTCTTTTTATTCTTTCTTTTTTTCTTTTACTCACACTGCTGCTGCTGCAGCTTGTAGGCTCATTAGCAACAGCAAATTTGCTCTTGACACTAATTAGTGCCTCCCAGGAAACTGCGAAGCGCGGCAAATGAAAGGCAGCAATCTTCTCATCGCCCAGGCATTGCATTATTTAAGCCGGGGCAAGCTAACACAATGACCGCTGTGCTTTTGTGTGGCTAAAGGTGGCCTGTCACAGGCGGGGGGGTTGTCTTTTTTGTCTTTATTGCTGCTGAGGGCTGATAAGGCTGAGCTCCAGCGGCCGGCGCTTCACTGGAGATGTAATCAATCCTTGTCTTTGTGTGCTCTCGTGTGTCCTGTGCTTTCTTTCTTAGTGCAATCTGCTTTGCATACGCTTTTTATAGCGCTGAGGCCACCCTGTCACTAAAGGGTTTGACATTCGTGCATCCCGTGACTGTTTTGCCTGACATTAGCGCACACACTTGTGCAGAATACTGTGCATTATATACACATTATATACATAACGAGACTGGATATAATATACATTATATACATAACAGGATTCTATACACATTATATACACTACAGGATTATATGCATGCAGACTGCTATTGCAACTGCCCCTAACACCACGTCAACGTCTCCGAAGACTGCAATGGTGTCGTGCCAGACTGTCATGGAGTGACTCAGAATGGCAGCAGATTGTCTTCAGTGACGAGCCCTGCTTTTGTCAGCGTGAAGATGCCAATCTGCTGGGGAATATTTAAGGTGCATGGGTTTATTCCAGAACACCATTAGGAAACTCTACAACTCCATATCGAGATGTCTGGCATGCTGCATTAGAAAACATGGCGGCCTGATGCCATACTGAGAGGCAGGCCTCATCATGTATTGTTCCTGGTAACCTTTATCTTCCTTTTCAATAGCAAAGCTGTCTGATACTTCCTATAGTGTGTGTCCGTGTGTGTGTGTGTGTGTGTGTGTGTGTGTGTGTGTTTGTGTGTGTGTGTGTGTATGTGTGTATTATCTGGTCAATACTTGTGAATTACAACTGTGAATAAGCAATTGCAACAGTCTGCAGCAGTGAAATCACAAAGTGGTATTTTGTCCACATCATGCAGCCACACTGTGGGACGGAGCATGTGACTGTAGAGGTAGAGGTTATAATGACATGAGGAAGTACCTGCTGATGAAGAAACCATGTGTATGTGTGGGCGACTGTGCGGTACCACCCCTCACTTCCCCCCCTCTGCACCACATGTCAAGTGTTAGTGTATTATAAAAGCAGCAGAGTGTGGCCAGTCTTCCCCGCAGGCAAACACCAGAGTCTATATTACTCACTTAAACATCACACCGTGTATTACTGTGAGCGATTTCTCCACCAAGCTCACTGTCCTTAGGAAACCAACAATGTATTTCTGTTAGATCAATCAGGGCGTATTATTAATAATCTGAATTAAAATGAATACTTGAAATGAAACGGCTTCCACTATTTCTGCTCCAAATGTAGTTGACCAGCGTGGACATGTTTTTGGTGTCTGGAGATTGTGTCTTAGACCCTCAGTTAACAAGTATGCCCCGTAAAGATGATGCTCACAGCATGCTTAAACCCAAATATCAAGAAGATCGAAAAGGGCCCACTGATGGCAAAACTGGCAGCCCACTGGCATTTCGCTCAGCATTTTCAGGGCAGCTCACTGCTAGTTAATGTACTCACTCACTAAATTTGCACTCACCGTCTTTTCTAATTTTTCCATTTTGTTCTTTTTTTATTATTCTTTGTAATTTAGCTTAGTCAAGCACTTTATCAGTTCATAAATAAAGCTGGTCCTACAGCATGATCAATCTAGCATAATGACAGCAACAACATTTTCAACAAACCAATTTATATTAGACCTAGTTGTTACTTTTTGCTCTTAATTTCTTGTAATACAAATTGCCTGCATGCAGGACAGTAATCTGGGTGGTTTGAGGCTGGACCACCAGTGGTATACTGTGAGTGAGGTGTTGACCTTATCATGCCAGTGGATCAATATATGCTTGGTATTTGGGAATTGTTATACACCATCCTAAAGCCATGCATTCTAGTAGACTTGATTATGTGGTCCGAACACTGTATGATGATTTGCTATCTATAAACATGGACTAAAGAAGTCTAGCATAGCGAAGAGCTTCCATTATTCAATAGCTACATTAGACTTGTAGCTCCATTGCTAAAAGTAAGGAAACACATGCCATACTCCAAGCCTCCAAAAGAATCAATTCTTTGACGCTGGGAGTGGGATTTAACCCTAGACCGACGATAATGAGAGTTGACTTACTCACTGTGATTAGCTTGAGGGACATTTTGACGAACGTATTAGAGATTCTCTAACTTAACATAAAAATTACATTGGGGGAATTACATTGGGCATAATGCCAATCTTGGCCATTTAAATCTGACCTTCTAAGTCAATCACATCAATCCTTGAGGAAATCATTAATGATCACTGCTCCTATAATTCACTAAAATAATAGTGGCTACAAAAGACAGGTCATTTTGTCTTGCATATACTTGTACTACAGAGGAGTGTTATTGCTGGTATACATCAGACCAGCACCTCCAGAAACTTTGCAATGGCAGAAATGAATTAGTGTCTTTGGGCCTTTTATAAACTATGCCATGTGAATGTATGTTCGCTTCATGCTTGCCATAGAACATGATCGATACATCTTGATACAGGTCCCTTCAGACCTCCAGCATCAAGCTGGGGCAATAAGTGAGCTGGTGCAGAGGTGACCAACCTCAATGTCTACAGGTCAGCAAATTACCAGTAAAATGTTCTACTTCTAAAAGTCAAACTGTTTCACTTGAAATATTTTCAGTCCTGCTCTGTAAATAGCACGCTAGTTAGCATAGCACTGTGCTCTGACAACTGACCTATGTTAGCCTAATTGTTTAGCCTGAGCCCCAACCAGGACATGGCAGGAGGACAACAATTCACATTACTACAACAACCACACCACAACCTTTATTAATAGATACTGACTAGTTTAAATTACAAGTTTAGAAAACCCCTGTTTTCCCCTGTTTTTGTTTTCCCCAGAAAAAGGGACACAGTGATGAGAGCCCACTCTGGATGATGTCTTTCTGCTCTGCTAACCTTAGTAACCTTTCAAGCTGTTATCACTTGTTTAGATGGGTTAGTGTACATCACCTTATTCGTCTGTAATGAAACAATAGAAATTGCAGTCAGTAAAGCTGATTAGTCATAAGTAAGCCAACTTAGGTTGAATCTTGCGTACTCTTGGCGATGGTAGGCTAAGCATACCAGTTTCTGTTAACTTTCTATGTAAAAGAAGAGTTAACTTGTATGTATCAGTCTTTTCTACAGTATTTAACCTTTTGCTGGTCATACCGTCTCTGCATGGTGATATAAGAACATGAGTTTTCTAAGAGACTGGAACAGTGCTGTGAATGACCCCTAACTGTCACAACTGTTATTGTTACCATTACTGTTCTCTGCTGTTAAAGCCTTGTGTAAAATATACAGTCCACAAAGCAGCAGTTGGTCAGGGTACTCAGGTAATTCTTGCCTTTACTTCTATTGCTTGCCCCCTATTGCGCAATTTAGGCCAAGGATTACTGTGTTCCCCTGGAGGTGTTTACTCTGGATGGATGTGTAATGCAGGAAAATGTTTGAGCAGCATCAGTTTGTTTAATTGCAGATAGCTACAATCATGTCTTAGCTGACTAGCACATAAGGGCCCCTACGTTCTCCCTACACAGCATGTTATAAAGTTGTGTTGTAAAACTATAAGCTTTGGCAACTCAAACAGTGGGTAAACCACATTTGCGGTGGTTTAATTTCCAGAATATCCATTTATAAATGGCTCTGGTGTGGTCCTAGGTTGAGTTGAAGATCATTAGGGAAAAGTGGATTAATGTAATTCTTGTTTAACTTGGTTTCAAAGAGGTTTCGACAGTTTTCCACCATTTCTGACTGAGATGCATCCGAAGAGGGGCTTGCCTGCAGGGGTTTATTGTAGAGAAACTTATAGACTGTGATGGGAACCAGGGGTTGCAATGTCTACTGGACAAGTATAGCCATTCTATGCATTATCCAAAGCAACCAGTGAACCTACCTGTGTCTTTTGGGTTTTTGATGATGTGGTTAACAATTAGTTTTACCTTTTTTTTATTTCTCATAATGCTCTGCATGTACTACTCCACCATGAATTGATTTGGAAAATGTATATGAGTTAGCCCAAAGCCTTCTCACAATAATTATAAAACAATGTCTCAGCATATGTATTACAAATTCCTGTAATAACGCACTGTGAGAAGTTCTGATCTGATAATGTTTTCCAGAACTTTTAGCATTAAACATCCAAATATGCAGAAATTAAAGAAAGCGGATGCCGCTGTTCCAATAAATGCTGTTCATTGCTGTGTCAGGGACTGAGAAACTACAGTCTGAAAATATTGCATTGTATTATGCAGTTCCTGGTAAGGGGTCTAAACTGAATATGTATATTACAGATATTAAAGATGTATAATCCAGAGTCCATCTAGGAAATAAATTCCTGTTTCATTTGTCTTGTAGCAATGCTGAATGTGCATTCAATCGTAAAGAGTTATGTGCGGAGCGTTTGTTAATACACTGAAAACCAGTTTTGTAGATTAAATTGAGGTTACCTTCTGTAAACCTGTGCACTGGTTTGCCCTGAAGTGTTTATAACTGAGGCTAAGCTTAAGCCTTGCTAATTCCTCACGTTCATAATGCAGTCTGGAGGGCTTCCTGATCTCAGATCAGTCTGGAGGGAAGCACAGCGTGCCCCGAAACTCCACTCATGTAACTGCATTTGTACAGATCCAGCGATAAGGATAGTAACCTAATCTCTAAATGGCTTACATCATGCTGTAAGTGTTCTCACTCTGAATAAATGGATTGAAAGCATCGCTAGCACAGCGCTAAGCATGAACATTTCACTGTGCTGAACCAAAGACCAGCAAAGCGAACCCATTTAAACTCCAGCGATTTCAGATAGGACGCTCTCTACACATTTAAAATACAGTCAGTCAGCAGTAATGCATGCTTAGGCCAAAATCCCTGATCTCTTTATTTATGTCTTTATCTTTTATCTTCCTTTTTCTTTTCTCTCTCTCTCTCTCTCTCTCTCTCTCTCTCCCTCTCCCTTTACCCACTTTTCTCCCTCACTCTTTCCATTCTTTGTTTCTCTGTTCTCTCATTTGTCTCTTTCATTTTCTTGGTTTCTCTCTTTTTCTCCTTCTACCTCACTTTCTCATCTATTTTCTCCGTGTTTCTTTTCTTTAGCCTTCTTTCTCTCTTTCTATTCTCTCTGCTTCTCCCCTTTTCTAACTCGATTGTTGTATCTCTCTCTGTCTTTCTCTGTTTCTCTTTGTCTTTTTTTGTGTCCCTCCTTTTATGCTTTGCTTAGCTTTTTCACTTTTTTTCCCTCTCCCTCTCTTTCCTTTGTCTCTCACTCTCTGTCTGAGAGTGTAGAAGTGCGTGTTGCGGGTGGTCCCGGGAGATTGCGGGGGAAAACCCGAGCTGATTCTCATTCTCAGCGTTACTCTCACCCTATCTTTCTCTCTCTCTGCTTCTCTCTCTCTAACCACCTGTGAGTGAACAGAGAAACGCTAAGAGCTAAGAGCTTTCTCAGAATGACGATGAAGCACAGGCTAAATGCTAACGCTAAAGAGCAACTCATTTTCTGCTCAACTACAAATATAACACCCCCTCCCCCCTTTATTTTTTGTAGGATATTAAGATTAAATGTGACGAGTTTATAGTATTTTGGCAGAAGTCACCCCAAGGACGAGCAAGCAAGCGAGTTAGTATTAGTGCGTATGTTCCCCTGCTGGGGATCCAAATAAGGTCGTTCTCCTGCTCGCTCCATCTAACCAAACCGGGCTGTCACATTTGCACATAAACACGTGAAAAGCACATTGTTTATCTCGCTGAAATGGAGGCCGTGCTCAGCTTCATCAGCCAGCGTCATTCGTCTTCTCCCCGCGTGTATTTGTAAACCTGTCTGCCATCTCCACAGCTTGTTTGAGGTAAGAACCTGTTTCTCCACTGCTGGAATGGAATCTAATTAGATTGCCAAGGCTTAAAGCAATAGTTTGGCCAAAAATCAGTTTTACAGTTTTTTACTACACTCTTTTTTACACTATTTTACACTATTAATCAGCCCAAGGCCAGGTTTGGCATTTGGGTTTGCTTCCCAAAGTGGACAAAACGTAAAATTTTAGTAATGATTAAAACACTCAAGGGGGTGTTAGAGGATAAAGCAGAACAGGATCACCCCAAGCATAGATGCATACACATGGATCCTGTTTGGAGATCAGTTTGCAGTGCTATTTGGTAGGAGGAAAAAGGTCACCGGAACAATAAATGAATATAACTTTTAGTCTGTTATGGGCAATATTTATTGAGCTACACATACAGCAGTGCCTCTGCTGGGGATCCAAATAAGGTAGTTTTCCTGCTCGCTCCAACTATCATGGTCATCTCCACCAGGACAAAAGCAGGAATCATCACTGAAGGTGACCTACTGCCATTCTGAGTCACTCCATGACAGTCTGGCACGATACCAGTGACAGTCTTTGGCAACGTTGAGGTGGTGTTAAGGGCAGTCATTAAGGGTAATGGTCTGCCTTGTGTGTGTTTTGTGTTGTGCAGCCATCTGCCAATGGTACTGGCAGTAACAGGATGACTCATGGAGGCCATCACTGCTCGCTAAAAGTCTGCAATTGTGGCCATTGGGTCAGTCAGTTACAGCAATAAGGCCCGTCCTACTTACGTCACATGCACTGCTGAGTGTGAAAGTTGAATCATTCGCCTGATGCCCTACTGTGTGGCACCACGTCTGTATGTGTAGCTCAATAAATATTGCCCATATCAGTGTAAATATTTGGGTTTTTTGCAGTCTTATGTGCCTAAATGGATTTTATAATGTGTGCAGTAATCTTTCCACTGGTGCCCGCACTAAACTTGTGTCAGTTTATAACATCAGCTGCAGACTGAAAACTTTTCCTGTTGTTCTGGAAAGCTGACCAGTACGATCACTGTTAAGAAACAGAATAGCCTGAGAGCAGTCTGTGCAACATAGATTCCTGTGTAGGAAAGGACTTTGTGGAATTCTGAGTCCCAGTCTTGTCATGAGAGCTATTGTGGTCTCTGACCGTCATCCTTGGACCTAATTTTCCTTGAGGTCTGTAAGTGTGAGAAACTCCGGTAGCCACCCTGCACCAACAGAGCATCATACTGTTCCGCCTGGCCCGGCGAGCAAGTGCACAGAAAACATGGATCAAAGGCAGAGCGCTTATGACAGCCTGTGCTGCATGCTGTGTCAGACTGACTGTAATGCTGGATCACTAGCAGTCTAGAAAAGCTAGAGAAAACACCCATGTACAGTGCATATCTTAAAGTCCCATGGAAACTAAGCTTATGGCTCTTGTAGGAACACAACATACATGGCCAAAGTATGCTCTGTGAATAGGCTTCCAGTGACCAATGAGTGGCTGAAGGATTTTGCCAACATTGATGTAAACTACTCAGGCCTAATTTTGGGTAGGGCTTACATCAGTATTATCCTCACCAATTACAAGGCTCATGTGATTTGTCCCACCCACAGAGGTTTAGCAAACTGTGTTACCCTATAATTTCCTTTCCTCTGTTCATGTTAAGCAACTTACAGAGAGAGAGCTGACCACAAGGCAAAAGGCCAGCATTAATAGTTAGTCACTGTGTGAACATGCTCTCGTTTGGTCATTTTAATTCCCAATTTAGATGTAACACTGAACTTGTGTATACATGTTCTACATAGTACTGTCTTCCTGATTTTCCAGGCCCAGGCACTTCATGTTTTTCACCCCCTCACAACAGCCTAATAATTAGCCATGGATGGATATGATTAATGTTCATGTATCAAACAATAACAGTGTTCTCATAATAATGCGTGAGAAATAATAAAATCTGCCATTGGTAAACATTATTACCTACTGCTGTGCTCTGCAGCAGGCCCTGCTGTTTTCACGTGGAGCAGTGCAATTGAATTAAAAATGTTTTATCACCAAATTATGTGTTTTGTTGTTTTTTTGTTAAAAAATAAGGTAAGATATCCTGTACAGGGATCAAACGTAAGTATGATATTTGTTTGAAGATCATTTGGGGGAAAAAATAAAACAAGAAACATAAAATGTGCCATAACTCAGGCTGTATTATATTTTGTCCCAGTGTATTGACTTGTAGAGGCTGTGTTTTATTTGCACTTAGAGAAAACAACAAAGTCTAATTTGATTAGTGATCAATTAGAAATCTCTTTTCTGGTGAATGATTTGTCCATAACATATTGACCAGATGTAGCATCATCTATGGCCTTTATGCTGTAAATGTAATAAAGGATGTAATAAACCAAATTTTACATTAACGCTAAAGGCTTAAATGAAACGTCTCTCTAAAGTCTGCCCTGTTTTCCATGTTTAGTCCACATTAATGGTTTTTGAAGTTGAGTTTTTTTGATGAGGGGTTTAAAAATTTAACACAGAAACAGCAGATCAGGGATCAGTAAGTGTGCTCCACTGTGAGACGTGTTTATTAGAAGTACTCAGAATTTCTGAAATGAATTTTGCATTAATGTATTTTTTTCATGTCTAGAGTACGATTAGCATGTGCTTGTAACATCTTTGTTGACAGAAATGATAAAATCATAAACAACTCTCAGAAGTCTAAAGAATCAGGAAATTATTATTTGGCTGAACCTCAGTAAAACTAAACCGCCATGGTTTGGTAGTTTTGTATGGTTTGATAAGTCTTGGTACAGTTTGATAGTTTTGCATGGCGTGGTAAGTCTCAGTATGGTTCGGTAATTTTGAATGGTTTGGTACTTTGGTGTGGTAGATGTTAGTGTAATTTTAGTATAGTATGGTAGCTGTTGGTAGGGTTTGGTAGCGCTTTATGTAGTTGGGTAGTTCACGGTTATAAGTCGCTGTGGATAAGAGCGCCTGCTAAATGCCGTAAATGTATATGGTATGGTTTGGTAGATATGGCACTTGTTTGGTAGTTCTTGGTATGGTTTGGTAGTGTTTGCTCTCGTTTGGTGGTTCTTGGTATGGTTTGGTAGTGTTTGCTCTTGTTTGGTGGTTCTTGGTATGGTTTGGTAGTGTTTGCTCTCGTTTGGTGGTTCTTGGTATGGTTTGGTGATTCTTGGTATGGCCTGATAGTTCTTGGTATGGTTTGGTAGTGTTTTCTCTTGTTTAGTGGTTCTTGGTATGGTTTAGTAATTTTGGCAGTTTTTCGTAGTTTTTGGTGTCATTTGGTAGTTGTTGGTATGATTTAATACACCCTGTAAATCTGGTAGTTGTTGGCATGAGTTTGTATATTTTCAGATTTTTCTGCATGGTTTGGTACAGCTT
Organism: Prochilodus magdalenae; assembly: GCA_024036415.1. NCBI lineage: Eukaryota > Metazoa > Chordata > Actinopteri > Characiformes > Prochilodontidae > Prochilodus > Prochilodus magdalenae. Next base: position 164,172 of record JAMWET010004128.1, on the reverse strand, counting down.
ATAAATTGCTTCTTGTTACTATAATAAAATGTCTCTAAGCTTAACTTATGAAGAAGCTTAAAGAGTCAACTCCAGTTGTGCTGTGTCTTTTTTGTTTTTTACGACTTGTGTAATCACAATGGAAAGTCATTTTTTAAAGCCTCAGTTAATGGAACAAACATTTTTTAAGCCTCAGGGATATAATTCTGCGCATTGAATATGTAACAGTAAAGCAAGCACCAAGGATCAGAAGAACAGATTTACCTCATAGTGGTACAGAAAGTTCTAGATCCAGACAAATATGAACCGATTTGGAACATGGCCCGAGATTGCTTGACAGATTTTTTTACTTGGGTGCATCTTATGGCAATATGTCACATATATAAATCATCTGACTAGATGGAAGCTATCAGTAATAGTCTAATGCATCAGTCGTCTCAAGTTTAACATACACTGTGGCATAATTTTTCAAGAGGTGTTTAATAGCTTTTGCCATTTCCTTCTGTTGGCTCCCGTACTGCTAACTTGGTGTGAGTGCTTGAGAAAAGACCCAAAATGGCGAGAGCTGGCACCCTGCTTTAGCTTCTTCTCTGTTTGAACTCTGCTGCCTTCTCAGCAGTGATTAAAAGTTCAGGAGCACACAGAGGTCACCTGGCAGAGGAGCGACTGACTAAGGCCAGTTGGAAGAAGTTTGTATTCATACAGCCTGACCATTCTGAGGATGCTTCAGGATAATTGTAATAGGATTGGGATCCTATCTTTGGGAAGGATAGGGAAGGGAAGATAGGTGCTTAGGCATTCTTTATTAACAGGAAGAATTGTAATAATGGACAAATGCTTCATCAGCAAACTGTTTCAAATGTATTATTAATTGGACAGAATTCTCTTGCTGTGAAATGCAGCTCTGTAAGCTCTTATCATTAAATACCAATATTCCTCAACTTTTTTCATTTTCTCAATTTTTTGATGTAGCCAATCCAAAAGAAATGGTGGATTTAAACAAGTGCGGATAGACTCACAGTTTTTCTGCAGAGAAAAGCATGTATAAAATATTAAACTAAGTATAATGGATATGTAATGTCCAACTTAGAGTTTGGATGGTTACAACAACTCAGATTATGAAACATTATTGATATGTGGAATCATTAGAAGAATGATCTCAGTGGCTTTTGGTAGAATCCTTATTAGGATCTCCTCTCAAATTAAGCACCAGTTTTACTACAAGAGGATCATTAAAGCTGCACTGTTATTCCGTCCGGTTGTTGTAGGTTTATGAGGATAAAATCTGGCAACCCTGCGTTATAAAGTCTTCCACAAAAATGTCACAGCCCTTCTGTGTGTTCACACTCATTTGGATAAATTAAAGTAAATCGAGCGTGAAACGACAGGGCACAGCATCCTTTCGCTCAAGGTCAGCCCCCATCAATACCTCAGAGAGTCATAGCAACAGCCAGCCTGCATCCATCTACTCTACATCTGCCCACTGCCCTATATCTTCTGTTGCTTCTATAGCTTCTGTAGGGAAGGTCAATGCTCACATCGCCCCCTGCTGTGGGTGTTCAAAATATTGAAGGGCGATTTACTGAGTCCGAAAATAAAATATAAACTAGGCTACAAAAAGCACGCCATATTGAGTTTACTGTTTTGGTGATGCCACAAAAAACAACATTTACCAGTAATCTCCTATTCAACCTACAGTAGTGATTTAGTTTCAACAGCTAACCAGAACAGAACTCATTTATATGTATCAGTCTTATAGGCACGATAACAACAAGAGCATGTTTAATTTGAAGACATAAAAGGATAAAAACTTAAGAAGATGTGTGTAGGTTTACTGGTGGTTTTAGATTTAGGTTTGTAAGACTACCAATGACAGAAGAGTAAGGAGTGAAGTGTTCTTTAATACTGAGCATCCTGTCCATCAGTCTACAGGTACCCAGTCTAGCAACTGTCATATCAGACAACATAAAGGACTGTTGTGAACACACAGAAGTCAGGACACATCTACAAATTACATCCTGTTGTAAGTCCAGAAATGCACAACCAGCCATGTGTGCATCTATTGGAGATGCAATCAATAGCTGAGGTATACATTTGCTAGCCATGTGGTGAGTCACTGATGAGCTTTGCAATTTAATGGGGACCTATTGTGCCTTTTTGTTGTATGTAGCGTTTTGTGTATGTAAACAGTCTGAAAAGCTATAAAGCCAAAAAAGGTCTGTTACAAGGTGACATCATCTCATAACACAAAGCTTATCGTCTGCTTCCGGCAAGCTTGGCACATCCTCACACAGCGCACAGACAACTAAACCAGTAAAAACATATCCCTGTGAAACATCCTTCTCCAGACTAGCTGGTGAGGTGGATTGGCACAGCTTGTTCTACCTGGCTGTCAGGTAGGGACTCCAGCTCAAACTGACGTGGCAAAACAGACATTGTAAAAACAGCTACAGCAGTTTGGGGTCAGAACTTGTGGCAGGATGTTTGCTGTATTGGTTGAACACTGGGATTATTGTGCGGGGGGCTTTTTAGACATTTAAGACAGAAGTTTAATACAGATGTACAATTGAAACACGTAATTCAATTCTAGTCTATTCTAGACCCCCAAAAATAAAAGTGTGAACACTGAAAACGAACATAACAGGTGCCTTTTAAGGAGTAATAAACAATTTTCTGCTTTGCCATTATGAATCACCAAGTGTGGCACTATATACTGGTCTATCAGTGTACAGTACATGATATGGAGCATCTTTTTTCTTATTTAGTTTTTTATTTAGCTGTTTTACATGACGTAGTGCTATTTGCTGGCAAAATATTGTCAGATAATGCACTAAATTAAGTTTGACTGCTGATGTGTGGATGTGCACATTCCTATGATAAAATCATTCATTCAAGCCTAAAAAGTAAGTAGAGTTTCTTTCCCTGAAGCATTGCTTATTCTTCCTTTAAAATGAGGAAAATAATATACAAAAAAAAATAGATTTTACATTCTGAGATATGAAAAAATGTGAAAACCTTCTTTTCTAGATTTAGTTTACCATGAAGCAGCTGTGTGTATGTTTATGTTCATCAAGTACCCTCCTTGGTGTTGTCTAAATAATAACATAATTTTGAAACTATTTTGGGCCCAAAGTTGCTTTAACGCTAAAAAAGGTATGTGTGCTTAAGCGTGATCTGACATCACAACAAAGAGGATGAAGAGGCCATGGCGCTCAGCTTTATTCCAAAGTAACACTGTCACTAATATTGGCACCCACATTTATAAATGTGATGTTGTTTACTCTAAATAAACTTGATTAATGAGGTACGTACTGCACGCTGATGAGGAATCGTGACCATTTATATTATAATCCATGTACCTATCAGTTGCTGTGTGAAATATTTTTGTACTTCACGGGGGAGATTCCCCTGAATGTGTGCTGCTGGTTTCTCTGAATAAAGTGTTTCTGCGCAGAGATTTTCATGCATCATGCTGTCCTCGATGGGAAATCCTGCCAGCCGTTTCCATGGCGATGGTGTACACCATCATTTTGGCGCCGGGGTGCCGTGGTTTCCATCCACAGTGGCCTGTCAAAGTGATCCAAAATCAAGCCAGAGCTTTTAATTAAAATATAGACCTCTGAAAGGGTCAATTCAATCCTGAGGCCCACGCAGATTTACAGTAGTGCTCCTCTAATAGCAGCTCACTGAAGCTTGGAGCTTAAAATTAAACATCTCCAATTGAACATTCAATAAAACATAGGCCATATGGATCTTACAACTGTGTACAAATTAGCCTCTTACAGTATTGTTGTTGTCTGAAAGTGAAGGATTTGTGCTCCAGTTTACAGCCTTGTACAGTACATTAAAGGTCCCATTTTCTACGTTCCTGGTATTTCATATCCTAGGACTCCACTTGTACTGTTTTTGTAGGTTTATGTACACGACAAGCTGTGTCGTGATTGGCTTCCCTGTATTGTCTCTCATTTAGAAAGCAGTGCAGTCCTAAATGTACAAACTGGGGCTGAAATCCCTGCTGAAGGCTGAATAAACAGGTCTAAAATGCTGGAGACTAAATAGGAGGGGCTAAACTGGGGCTGAAATCCCTGCTATAGGCTGAATAGATGGGTCTAAAATGCTGGATTAAGTTTAAGGAGCTAAACTGCTGAAGATGAACAGATGGATCTAAAATGCTGTAGATTAAAGAAGAGGGGCTAAACTGCTGTAGGCTGAATGAACAGGTCTAAAATTCTGGAGACTAAATGGTAGGGGCTAAACTGCTATAGGCTGAATAGACAGGTCTAAAATGCTGGGGATTAAATAGGAGGGGCTAAACTGCAATAGGCTAAATAGATGGGTCTAAAATGCTGGAGACTAAATGGGAGGGGCTAAACTGCTATAGGCTGAAATTAAGAGTCTAAAATACTGGAGGCTAAATGTGAGGGACTAAACTGCTATAGGTTATATAGACAAGTCTAAAAAGCTGGAGACTAAATGGAAGGGGCTAAACTGCTGAAGTCTGAATAGATGGGTCTAAAATTCTGGAGACTAAATAGGAGGGGCTAAACTGCTATAGGCTGAATAGACAGGTCTAAAATGCTGGGGACTAAATGGGAGGGGCTAAACTTCTACAGGCTAAATTATGGGTCTAAAATGCTGAAGACTAAATGGGAGAGGCTAAACTGCTAAAGGCTGAATAGATGGGTTTAAAATGCTGAAGACTAAATGGGAGGGGCTAAACTGGTGTAGGCTAAATTGATGGGTCTAAAATGCTGGAGATTAATGGGAGGGGCAAACTTCTGCAGGCTAAATGGGCAGGACTAAACTGCTGAAAGCTGAACAGGGAACAAAGCTGTTGAAAAAAATAAATAAATAATGAGTGGGGCTATACTCCTGTAGGGGAACACAGTTTGGGTTAAAAGCAGTTAAAATGACCTTGTTCTGCTTATGAACAATCGGAGCACAGTAAATGACTGTGTGATCGTTGGTCATCCTCGACACATCATGTCTCACAGCCTGAGCGGACAGCAGCCAGCTTCGTCCTTCATGGGTGCCAATAACTCACTTGTGCCGAGGAGGGATCTAGCAAGGAGTTTGCTGGAGCAAAAACAACATTAAACAGTGAGGCTCCAGAAACACTGTGTGCTAATGTACAGAGTCTGTAGAGCGCCCTCTGCTGAAGGCTATAAAATATACAGCATCTGATTCAATGAGCAGGCAGCACCAGTTCGTCGTTTTCCACAGTCTGCAATGTCATGGTAAAATCTGGACAGCAGTAAATGTTAGGAAAGTGGGTACTGACCGAAAGTGTGCTGATGAACACTCCGGTCAGAACGAGCTTGGCTGATGTTCACACCTACATTCTCAAGTATATCTCTGAGATGGAGCTGCTGTTTAACAGTCATGCAGTGAAGCTCCAGGTTCTAAAGCACTGAGCCTGGCTCACTCTTCCAAAGGCACAAAGCCCTTCAGCACCTGAGGCCTCATATCAAAAGACAGACGCTCAGCAGCAGCACCGGATGAAGCTGAATAAATTAACATGGAAAAAAAAAAGAAATAAAAATGTACCCAACAAAAGCGCTCGGCTATCCAGCACCACAGAAGGACAGCCTGATATCAGTTTACATAATATCACCTGCTCTTTTTGGGAAGTTCGTACATGAACCCATGTCCAGGCTGTGGAGAGCATGAGCACTTACATTACATCAAACAGTCCTGAAAGAGGAGTAATAAAGAGGTTGTGATTTTAGATCTGGGTGGCTCGGTATAGAGCAGACAGTGTCTCACTTATTCTCCTGCTCATCAATACAGTCTTCACTGTCCAATAGTTTTGGGACGAAACGTGTCCAAAATAAGTGATCTTGTTTTTGTTCTTTTTCAGGAGTTAAATGTTGAACTGTAATCATGTGTATTTAGACGTTTACCTCTCACCTTTCTCACCCCCCTCTTTGTCTCTCTCCTTGTCATTCACTCGTACTCTACCTGTCTCTTTGTCTCTCTCTCTTTCTCTCTCTATTTGTCTGTGTCTCTTTCTCGTTGTGTCTCTCTGTCTCTTTCTCCTTGTGTCTCTTTCTCCTCTCCTCTCCTTTTCTCTCTCCCTCACATTTATTTCTCCCCATCTGCTAGCTCCCACTTTCTGTCTTTCATTGCCTCTCTCCGCATGTTTTTTCATTCTTGCTCCTTTCTCTCTCTGACTCTTTCTCTTCTTTTATCTTTCCCTTGTTTCCCCCTTTTCCTGTCCTTCATTTTACCTTGTTTCTTTCTTTCCCAACTCTGTTTACACTCATTTTGTTTGTCTTTACATTTTCTCTCTCTCTCTCTCTCTCTCTCTCTCTCTCTCTCTCTCTCTCTCTCTCTCTCTCTCTCTCTCTCTCTCCCTCTCTCTCTCTCTGCCTCTTTCTCTCACTGTCCCTATCATGCATTTATGAGGTGATCTAAGAGTAAGAGTAACATAAGAGTAAAGGTCAGTAATTCACTGCTAATGGCAGGCTGTATAATAAACACTGAACAGAAGTGTATATATGAGTGTCTTTAAGTGTATCTTAGCACATGCTTGCAGCTCTAGTACAATCAGGAGCAGCAGGGTAACTCACAAGTTCAGGTGCTTTTGTTTCTGTCGTTTCGTCACTTTGTCTCTGAGGCTTGAGGATATAAATAGAAAACTGAATGTGTATGTGAGGGTGAGTGTGTATATGTGCCTGCAACCTTAACATTCAATGGCCAAGGACATTTACATCAGTGCCACAAATACAGCACACGAGACTGTAATGTAGACTACAGTCTACAGTAACTGATCTTCTGTGACTCTTTCTCTCTGTTGTCGTTATACACTAAGAGCACACTCCTCCCATCATTTGATCAAATTCCCACAGTTACACCAAATCCAGTCAATCAGCCAAGACATCATTTGTTTTTCATCTTTAGTGTAAGCATTAAAGTTACAAGGCTAATTCAGTCAACACTCGCACTTGCCTACTTCAACCATACGTCATGCCCACTCATACCCGCATACTTTGAGCTAGGCATGTAGTCTCCTTTAATCCCTGCCTGTGCTTTCTGTAATCCACTCTGCTGGTGTGGGATGTGTCTGCGCAAACCATGCCAGAGCAGCCTCCAGACTCCCAGCATCCAGCCATACAAACAATCAACGTTACATAATAGAGGTACACGCTTTGTGTAGTTTTAGGCTAAACAAAGCCATAGGAACACAATGAGACACAAATGAGCAGCACCACAGCCTAGATTAATCAATAAATAAACGAATGAATGAATGAATGAATGAATATAAACAGTGTAGCTGCTTGGCTTCACTACTAGCATTATTTTTTATCTGTGTCAGTGTTATTAACTCTACAAGAGGTCAATAAGCCAGCTGAAATTAAATTATAGCCAAAACAGAGAGGCTGAGGCCATAACACAGGTTAAAAAGCTAAAACAGCTGTTGTGGAAATAAATCATTTTATGGGTAAGTTATTTAGTGAAATAGCTTTATGTGTTTTTGTTGCTGCGCGTGTTTCTCTCTGCAGCACACACTTTATTGTGTTCATTTGTTGCATTCCTGTTCACTTCCAGAGGTAGGCATTAATTGTCCAATACACCCCGCCCCCAACCCAACCAGCCATAATGCCCACCCGGACAAGCCCACCACCTGTTGGCTGTTTACCCATAATGACTACAGTGCCTCAAAACGAATTACGCCCGCCAAACATTTAGCAGAGCGCGTGGGAACCGTGGGTGGACCTTCCTTGTGCAGAGCTCTATTGCACAGGCCACATTTTGTTCTCATGTTAAATAAGGCTAATAAACAGGAATAGTGCATTCAAATGTGTCCACTGATTTTCATTTGGAAAACCTACAACACACAGAATTTGATGAGGGGTCCCCAAATATTTGCATGTACCTCTCTAGCAAGAAAGCAAAAAAATCTTCTCACAATTACCATTAAACAACGTCTCAATGGCATTCTATTCATGCAGTGTATTAATTCCTGTTATAACGTTCTGTGGAGGAACCCTTAGAGCTAGACATTCCTATTACTATCACCGTGAGCAGTTTTGACTCTTAAGACAGAGCGTCTTAAACAAAGTACAAAACTCTGAATGCTTTTGTTTACATCTTAACCATTTAATTCCACAATCAAATCAGCGGATTCCGCTGTGAGGATTCCGTCACTGAGGATTAGGAAGATGTATTGGAGGATCCGAATGTTATTGTTTATTTGTCCACTCAGCCATTTTCTCTCTGTTATTCCTGACGTGTTTCTAACTGCAGTGTGCGTCCAGGTGGGACAGGGGGGTTAATGGTGTTTGGTGAACTCTAGTTACTGAACTCATTCTCAAAGTGTCATTTTCCCTCTGGAAATGACAGAGCGAGAAAGGACGGTGCTGAAGGACGTAGTTTAATCAGCGTTCATGGGAAAAAACGCTCCCCCCCCCCACTTTTTTTTTTACACTGCAGTGTCCGTGTCAGGAATGTCATGAGGACACTAAGGCTGGCATAGCTGACGATGTGGATTATATGTGGAGGAGATTCTCTTGGTGTAAATGCGTAAATGAAGTCAAACAGCTACTGAACAGTACTGTAGTCAGCATGTAGCTGTACACTAACACTTTATGACAAATTTAAACTGGAGAACATTCCCCACCTGTGCAAATTAAATACAGTCCATTCAGTCTATACACAGATCTGTTAACTGTACTGCTCGGCGATTATAATTTAAGCTTGGTGTCAACTAGGCATGAATCATGTGACTGTGAAATTAAACTAGATGTCTCAGAGAGACCACATGTGAGGAGCCTGGTAATTTTGGGGCCCAGGTTTCCTAAAGTGTGCCTAGCAGTGTGAGCATTGGAAAGATAGCAACAGAGTCTACGAGTTTGGCTTTGTTCTAATGTTTCTCCACCAATCTACAGAGCTTCAGAAATCAGATACTAAACGCCATTGTCTCCGTTATCCTAAGGCCAACAATAGAAATGGTTTGGAGAAGGATTGGAACGCCCTGTAAAGTTTAAGGTTGGATAATATTATTTTCTTAAATTTCTCTGGCTCTCTGGAACATGGGCAAGCATCTTGGCAAGGCCATTTAGAGTGTTTTACAAATTCCTGATTCCGGGGTCTGTATCTCTGGTTCCCCGAAGGCAATGCAATCCAGGGTTTGTTGGAAAGGGCAAGCCATGCACTACTGACTTGTAGAGCTTGGCTTTGACATGGATCTTTTAAAGTCAGTTGCTGCAAAGTGTTCCCTTTTTGCTGTGGTGTTATTCATTAGTCAACACAGTCTTTCATTTCATGGAAGAAAGACTTGGAGAGAGAAGGAGAAAAGGGAGAAAACATGAGAGAGAGAGAGAGAGAGAGAGTTAGTGACGGAAAAAAGAAAAAAGAAAAAAGGGTAAGACTGATGGACATAGTGAGAAAGAGAAATAGGAAAATGAGAAAATAAGAGCGAGATTGAAAGAGGGAGATTGATGGCTGATGAGTGTGTATGAATTTGTTATGTCTTTAAGGATCCCTCTCAGCCCCTGCTGCAGGCTATGATGACAGTCTTGAGTGAATCATAGAACCTCAGAGAGAACCACAGAACCTGCAGGAAAGTGCTGAGTGTTCTCCCCTGGACGCTGCAGCTCTGCCCTTCAAATACTGTAACAGTTATAAAGACAGTGACATTTACAGGAATACTGCAGCATCTTTCATCCTAATCTGCAGCATCTGCAACGTATCATCCTTTACAGACATTCACAAACTACACTATTACATCCTAGAAGAGACCACCACTGTTAAAGGAAACACAATCATTCACAGTGGTGGAGGGATACATGCAGGGTGTTGTGAGACAAAATAGTCCCCAGAAATTTTCAGATGTATCACTATCATCATCATTAATTAAAAACTCACATGTGGGTTCACTGATACTTTTGGGTAGTAGGTAATATAGCTATATCTGTCATATACATTGCAACACATTTACTGTAGACATCACTGCGATGCAGCTAGTTGTAAGGGTCAAATATCTGTATTAAAGGTACTTTAAGGACATGTCATGACATGTTGTGGTAGGAGAATTAGGAGATTAGCAGTATTATTATAGTGATGGTAACTGGAATTAACAAATGGCAATTATAAGACTCTACTTTTCACTTAAATTGTTATATTGGTAATATTATTTGTAACATGAAACTTAAGGTGAATTAGAAACAAGCAATTTGGATTTATGGAATCAAGAATTAGCCCTGTTTAATTGACTTTAGTGCAGATTGTGTTTGTCAAAATATTGTTATCTGTATTGTGTACCATCAAAATGTCTATAAGTATTAGGATATTGTGTTGATATTTTCCATTTGCATGAGTACAGTGCATGTAGTGGCACAATAACCGGCCTGGATGTTCAGTGTAGAGATCTGCAACCTCAACGTTGTGTCCTGCTCCTGCCTGCAGTCCCATATAGCTGGTTTTTTTTGCATTAGTCCTGGCTGAAAATAAAACAAAGCTTACAGCAACTGTCGTGTGTTAGACTTGCTCTCATTTGACTTTAGTTGTTCATCTTTCTTAATGTTTGTACTTTTTCATATGATTAAAAACAGGTGCTTCTATTTAGGACTATTAAAGAACTCATATTAAGATCAAGTTTACTCATTTTGAGCACCTTTTGCTGTTAGATATTATTTTTATTATTTCTTATTAGGTCATTGTTATTGTTTGATTTAGGCTATACATTTGCAGGATTTCTCTAAACATATTTGTTGCCCTGCTCCTTCTCACTGGACGGACTTATGCAGGGATGCAGACTTTAGTCCAGTGTGCCAGTAATCTGCATGTGGTTTAAGAAAACAGTAAAGTGCAGTAACATCAGTGTGTTTTATGTGTTGGTCAGTAATACAGGGTGGGGAGCTTTATAGCAGCACATTTAGGCACAGGAGAGACATTCATCTGCGGACACCGATCAGTTCAGGGAGAGAGGATAGCTCTTATCATATCCGCTCCAATTAACCCCCACAATAACTCAGTGCACTTCAAACATTAGCTCCTACTGCAATCTCTCATCAGCAAACAGCCTTCTTTAAAGGGCCAGTATAATGGAGAACTGAAGGCAGGACTCAAGGCAGAGTCAGGGGAGTACCCTGGTTAGTTCTAAGATTGGAAAACTCATGTGAAAGTGAATTAGGACCATTTTTGTTTTCATAAATCCACATGATGGTCATAAGTTCACAAGCAACAGGACAGCAATAAAATGCAAGAAAAGGGTAGACTATGAGACCTTAAACTGAAGAGGCCTCTCTCAAGGTGGTCTTTAATGTTTGTTTTTTGGTAGACTTCAATTTATGAATATTATAAAGAATTTTATAGACTTTAACAGGTGGGTCATAGCTGGAGATTATATTTACGAAGGATTCAATTTAGGAAATTACTAGTATATTATAAATCCTGTTGAATGTTTTACTTGTGAGCGTTCAAAGTGACCTTGCTTGCGCAGCCTAATGGAATTTGAGACATCACAATGGTAACTGTAAGTGACAGCAGCTACCGCCCCACAGAATGGTGAGTTACACCCAGATAAATGAGAAAAATCCACACTAATTATTGATCACATTAGGAAATGTCAAAGAAAATTAAGCACTGTGGGCTTCGGTTAATGAATCCTCATAATTTCTGTACATAAAGGCCGAGACATTAGGGATGTAGTTGAATCGGACCTCAGCATGCAGAGAAATCAAGGCGATCTCAATGTTTTACACTCAGTGGAGCACAACATGTGTATATATTAGATTTCCCACCGTGTGGTAACTAGTTTCATTTACTCTGGTCCATGGAGCACAATGGGAGTGAGTACAAACAGCATGGGGTAAAATGTAACAGTTATATGTCGATAAACTCTTCTCGACTTCTCAGAGCAATGTCATCTGTGAATTTTGGGAGCAGAGAGATATTTTTTCAGATTCACTTTGAAGAACCTTACTTTATACTTTTCTGTTTTGCAAACCTCAGTGTTTCTGATCACTGACTTCACAAAATTCACTCCTGTATTATTTGAACCCTTCTCTTTTTGGATGTATTATAGCACCATTTAGAAATAGATAAATGGCTCCAATCTCCAAACGCAGGGGTTAGTGCTACAATGACCCCCAAAGTGAAGAATCTGAGAACTCCATGTCCTCCCATGTAGAATTAAAACAGTTTGTCTTTGGAAGATTTCTATTTACAGCTTCTTACTAAACATGCTATAGATAATGAGGAGCATGTTATAGATCATCAAGAACATGCTACATATCAAAAGAAGAGTATGCTACAGATAGGGAGGATATAATAGATCATATGGAACATGCTATACTGTATATGGGATGAGAAGGTCAGTGTGAGCTTGTTTTACATCATAAAGAACATGCTATAGATCATCAGGAAATGTGTTATAGATCATACAGAACATGTTATAGATGGCAGGGAAAATGTTGTAGAGCATGGTGTAAATCATAGGAAACATAGATTCTAAAAATGCTGCTGTAGATCATTCCCTATTTCAAATGTTGATGGATTTGTAAATGTAGTCAACATTTAGTAGCAGTGTTTTTTTGGGGTGTATTTAACTGAATTCAAAAATAGATGAATAAGGTGTAAACAACATAGTAGATTCTTATTCTGTAACAGTTAACTGTAACTTTCTGTAACAGCTGTAAGGAGGGTAACAGCTGCACTGTTTACATTGAAAGGGAAAGTTTGGTTCTCGTATGTCCATTTGTTAAGTGCAGGCTGTGTGTACTCCTCACATTTCCAATAACCAAAGTGAGCATGCGCAAGGTTAAGCAGGTAAAACTCAGGATAAAATGTATTTTTACATCCATTCATGGTTGAGGGGGGTAAGCGGGGTGTTGTGAGGCCAAATTGAGGCCAAAAAACCTCTTTTTTAGATTTACCACTATTTTACCATCAGATTTAGCACTGTTTACCACAGTTAATGGAATTCCATTTTAAATTGTGTTTTGAGCTGCTACATTTCTAATAAGTTTTTAAACTACCTTTACTGCAGTAATAGTACTATTACTGAGGGTGGGATCAGGATACTTTACACACCTTCTAAAGAGTTATGAAGTAAAGTTAGATGACTTTGCCACAAAGTCGTATTTTCAGTTTTTGTTGTTTGATTATTTTTTTATGTTTTCCGGTGCTTTATGGATCAGCAGTTATTTGTTTTGAAGGCCAAATTTTAATGCAGTTGGATGGTTTCCAAGACCTTCCAGAGGAAAGGATGAAGAATTTCCAAAGCCTCTGAGAAAAGGTCATGCTAAGGCAGCCACATCAGAACCCGAATGATCTGAGAGAGAGTATCCCCAGAGAGGGAATAGAGAGGGGTCAGCAAGCAGCTAGAACTTATACACAGTCCAGTATTGGTAATATTTAAGATGCTTAGCTGCACTCAACCGAGGCTTTTTAAGGTGAGTACCACAGGTTTGGGCCAAAACAGTCCGCAAAAGAAACTTTTTTTTTCAGATTTGCCACTGATTTATCATCATTAACTTTTACCATAATTAACAAAACATTAAAAACGATATAGTAAAACTAAATAAAGACATAATAAAGACGTGTGGACATTCACTGGGGTTTTGGACGTATGTTCTCAGGTATTAACTCAGGTAGTAAAGAAATCTCAGGAAAACCACTGTGAATTACTAAATAGTTGTTTTCACCTAAATAGTTGTTTTATGATTTTTTGGAATTTGCATTCTTTTCACTTTTCATTTTATTACCTTTATTTAGTGCACTATTCTGGAGTTCCGGCATTTTGTAGTGTTATCTAAAAACAGTGATCAAAGATCCAGTGCACATAAATAATGTCACAATGCACTGCAATAAGTAGTGCACAACCAGCGTGCCATAGCACATAGGGGGTAGCCATAATGCATGTGTTTCTAGGCTTGAAGTCTTAAGCTCAGAATTACTGAGCCCAGCTACAAAGGCAACATCTCCTCAGACCAGTTAAGAAAGCTCCTCTCATGTGTGAAGTGAAACTCAGCAGTGATATTAAACATGTTTATATTGCTTATGTGACGGAGTCTTCTGTTACTCAATAATGAGCAAAGTTTTTCATGAGTTCTGTTCTCTATAGTGCTCTATGTAGTGAACCAGATGCAAGGTATAGTATTTAGAGGACCATTTCAGACAAGGCACACGGCAGTATGTCATAACAACTCCCACGATTCAAGACAAGTGTGATGATTTAGGTACTTTTAGCACCATGCTAATTATAAGCTTCCATTACTTGTTAGCTACATTAACCTTGAAGCGCAGGTGCTAAAACCAAAGAAGAACGCTGCAAACATCAAACACCACATCTTGATCAACTGAGTAAATTTCATTTTGCTAGAACTGTTGAATCAAGACGACTTTGGAAATCAGTAAACAAAGCTAAGCACATTTTACGTATGCTTCACTTCACTTCCTGATTAACCTCACACAGTATCAGTAGAGTGTGAAATGAGGTTGCAGAAAATAAACCGTATCTGAAATTGAAACAATTATGTATGAAAGCAGCATCCATGATACCAAGGATGAGCAACTTATCTTAAATTATAAAACAATGAGTCTTGATATATCAGGGTTATTATTAAATATGATTCTCCAGTGAATGAGAATTAGGTATAAAGCTCTTTTTAGGCTGTTTTCTCTTAACCCGGGTTCCAATAAAGTGCTCACATGTTTTGTTTTGTTTTTTTGGCACCAATATATATATTGTATTCAAATATATATATACAGGGGTTGGACAATGAAACTGAAACACCTGGTTTTAGACCACAATCATTTATTAGTATGGTGTAGGGCCTCCTTTTGCGGCCAATACAGCGTCAGTTCGTCTTGGGAAGACATATACTGCATCCTGCACAGTGGTCAGAGGGATTTTGAGCCATTCTTCTTGCAGGATAGTGGCCAGGTCACTACGTGATGCTGAAGGTTCGTCCTTCTTGGTTGTATACTGACATTACCCTGGAAACCATGGCTCTTGATACATCACAAAGACTTGCTGTCTTGGTCACAGATGCGCCAGCAAGACGTGCACCAACAGTTTGTCCTCTTTTGAACTCTGGTATGTCACCCATAACGTTGTGTGCATTGCAGTATTTTGAGCAGAACTGTGCTCTTACCTGCTAACTGAACCTTCACACTCTGCTCTTACTGGTGCAATGTGCAATTAATGAAGATTGGCCACCAGGATGGTCCAATTTAGCCATGAGACCTCCCACACTAAAATGACAGGTGTTTCAGTTTCATTGTCCAACCCTTGTAAGTACATATATGTATATTTTGGACTCCTAAACAATTTGTGTGCTGTTTAATATTTGGTAAGTTTTATAATAGTGTTCCTTTTTTACACCTTTAAATGTAAGTGCCACAGGACAGCAGATGAAAACTAGGAACGTTTGTAAATTAACTCTACGTCGGCTTGACAAAACTACATCAGATCAGCAATTCTAGTCACCATGCCTTGTTTTTTGAGACAAATCAATCCTACGTCATAAAGTACAATAGCAAAATAGAGAGGCCTGTTTCCAAATTTGTACTACCTGCTATAAATGAATAACGCTATGCTGAAGAGTGGCTGGTTGGACAAACAGTGAATGTAAAAACGCTGATCTCAGATTTGTTTACCTGCCCTGGGTGGGGCTTAGTGACGCACAAAAGCACTGTTGAATTTTTGACTTGTTCTGACTACTGCACTTGTATGGATCTCCACAACAAGAGGGGTGGCTTTCCCTGCTAGTGCCACAATATGGCTGACCGTTCCCTGCCTGTGGCTCTTTCTCTTGAAGGCTGGGATTTTCTCCATGAACAGACATCATGTTGCACCTTACCATATTTTCCGTGTATATTTAAACCACCTCATTTCTCTGAGCTAACAGCTTGGTCAGTTGTCAGGAGCTAATGCTAGCACATTTTTTGTAGAGCAGGATTATGTGTTTGTGTCATTAGGCCATTGCTATGGTATTCCAGGTGGTTGATTAGGCTCTTAGCAATGATTAGTGTGAGAGATGTTCCTGATAATATTGTTTATGACAGTTGGTTTTCAGTGATTAACACTTTTTAATTGTGTTTAACTTTTTAATTTTTAATTGTGTTTGAACGAACGCTTTTCGAAAAACCAAGCACAGCACGTTTTGTTTTATTGTTGTTTTTTAATGGGCATTGTCCTTGAAAAAAAAATTATAAAATAAAAATGAGAAAAAATATGTCTACTGCAGCAAGAACAATACGTGAGGAAATCAAGTCACGAAATCTGGAGAATTCTAGTCTAATATTCTAGACAGTCATCTCGGGCTTAAATCATAGCATACTGCAAAATCAGCTACCTCTAATCATCTCCTCCCTCCTTCTTTTCTCCATCATAAACCACAGTGTGTCAGAGTACATCTGTGGTTACTGATAGATGTGATTCAGTTTCAGAGATGAATATTTTATAGGGTGTTTAGCAGCATAAGTCAAGCTATAAGCCTGGACTCAGCAGAGATGGAGAAATAGCTCAATTTGTTTGGCACAGGTGATGATGCGGGACAACTGGATAACTTCAAGGTGCATCGAGTGTGTAAATGTACAAAGTGGTGGGTCGATATGAGCCTGGCACAGTACGCTCCTCAGCATGCCCGTAATGCGCTATGTACACAATCAATAATCTCTCAAGGTTGACGGACAACCGGTGGTGCACCCCAGGTCATTTTGTCTGTGCCAGAGGATGAAGTTGAACGTGATGAGAGACACCTTTTTTTTATTTTGATGTTTCTGTGGTGTTGTGTCATAATAACAGGCATAATTCATGATGTAATTCATAATTCATAAAACAAAAACAGCTGTTTTGGTTACTCTGCTTTTAAGACGGATGTATGTAAATTATCTATATTGTGATCTGTATAGGACTGATGCTGTCCTATACTGTATCTCAGTCAATCCTTTCAGATATGTAGGTTCTTTGTAAGGCTGCTGCTTCTAGTATGTTTAATCATTTAAACGTTTAATCATCACAACTTTACTCTGTTTATGCTGCTATACACTCCAAATCATTTCATCAAGAATAAACTGCTGTAGGCTGAAAGGACATGCCAACATTTCTGTAGGCTGAAAGGGCAGGGCTAAATGGCAGTAGAGGGCAGACTTAGACAACTGCAGGCTGGGTGGGCAGGATTAAAGTGCTAAAGAATGAATGCACAAGGTCAAGCTGCTGCAAGCTAAACGGGCGGTCAGGTGCAAATTAGTTCATGATTATGACATCATAACCATGATGAATCCAAAAGGAGCTGTTTTTTGGCAGTTTCGTTTCTGTGTATGGAATGTATGGACCGAGAACTAAAAGGGATATTTTGGAGAGACCAAAATATTGCTTCTTGCTGGTCTATAACATGCTCAACTGGTGTTTCTGGGAAATAATCAGTCTTCCTGGAAGTATCTCTGTAATACCTTACTCATATGACTGCAGTTGTGTATTATTGTCTACAAAAAATGATGACAAGTGATTTCCGTAAAAACCCTTGGTTACATGCTGCATGTTTTATATTTCCATTAAAATGTTGCATAAATGAACTAATTTTATGCTCTAATTATTATAATGTGGTATGTGCAGCTGTTTAAAGCTGATTGAGTGTTAGACTGAGAGAAGCTCTTATGGTGAGTAGCAAATCACCTGAGATTCTTCTAACAGGTAATTATCCTCTTGGCCAAGTCAATCAGCGATCGTCCAGCTCTGCTAGTCTGGGCTTATGAGGACAGACTAAAGCAAAGGACTTTATAAGTGCCCTTACATTATATTAAACAAAGTAATTCAAGTGGATTTGTGAGAAAAGCTCCATTTAGAGAAACTTATTGAGTTGAAATCATTTACAGTGGTGGTTTGAGAAATAGTCGTGAATAATAATAATAATATTTTTATTACAGACAATTGGCACTATGCACTATGATGTCACTTTTATAAAATATTACAGAGGGCAAAAAAATTTTGAAAATGAAGTGCATTGCAACTCATTTTATTTCATGTAAGAGATGGTGGCAATATTGAAACTAGGTGTGGCTTCTTAGTGAACAGAGGTAGTTTTTACACTATGACCTTCACACTTGCGTGTATGACCAAATTTTACCACGTCTGAAAAAAAGTGTACCCAGTCAAGCTCTCTGCCTGGAATGCTGTGTCTTTAGCCCGCCTCCTGCTGAGCCCAGTGCTCTGACTAGTCAATTTACACACTCTGTTCTGAATGACCAACTTCCAGAGCAGTTAAAACCAGCAGCATTGGGTGAAGGCTTACCAAGCTTGCCGGTAGGCATGCAGCAAAGACTGTGCTACAAGATGACATCACCTTGTAACTGAGAAAAAAAGAAAAGGGCTGCTGAGAAAAGTGGATTTGGTGAAGGAATACCCCCTCTGGTGTGTACATAGGGTTTTATAATATTACAGATTTTACAGGCACTAAAAGCTACAGAACACACTGAAGGAAAGTGCTAAATGAAATAGCACAAAAGTTCTTCTTCAGATTATTTTTTACACCTTCTGTTTTGAAATGTTGTTCATTTTCAGGTGAAGGGATGAGCTGAACTGGAGTGAGTTTTGTGCTGAATGGATCATGAAAAACGTTTCACAGCACACACAAAGCAATACCAATGAATAACAAACTAAGTAGTAACTAGTAAAGCGGTGATTGCAGATTCGCTTTTGTGCTTTTGACAGTTTGACAGAATTGTGAGATGTTAGATGTTTACTGGTGTTTTTTTCTCAAAAATAAACAATATAAAAGGAATTAATGTGCTTTTTTCCTAATTATGAACAGCGCATATTCAGTATTCATAACTTTTAGTAAATCAGTAAGTTCTTAATTATAAGAACCTCCCCGCATGTATTCTGTGCTTTAAGGATGAAACTTCTATGAATGCATATACAAAAAAATCACAAGCACAAGAGGGCAGCTCTGCCCCTGTACTCTTATTAGAGGTGCCGAAGTGTCATTAGAACCGTTTAGTAAATTGTGACGGCTACTTTTCAACACGACATTCAAATATAGAGTTTGCGACAGTGTAAAATAATAGTAAATCTGCACCAAGGTCTCCATAAACATGCCTGTCATTGCTGCCCTAATTTTAGGTCTTCATAATGTGCATGGGTAGCAGGTGTTGTATCCGTACAATGCCGTGACTTTGAGGAGCCTACAGCAGGATCAGGCTCAGATCCCAGGCAGGATTTTCATGTGCACACAACACTATAAATAAAAAAAAACTGAGACAGTACAGAACAAATCATTAGCACACAACTGTTTATCTGGGCAGATTATAGCTTCAGAATATACGTACATAGTCACACTATAGTTGCTTTCAGTGAAGTTTTAAAAATGCAGGTTAAAGGAATACAGTTAGGTAACCAACACAGATTTGGTTTCTGACCAACTCAGGTCTGGTTCCTGACGTCTCGCCATACTCCTGTGTAGTTCAGTTCCATCACCTGTTAAACCACATACTGAGTGGTGACTGGACTAGGTAGACATTGAAAATGGTTACACACTAACACACTCACATACAGACCAGTCACAATAGATTTGTTCTTTGCTTTTATTCCAGCTGAGATGATAAACAAAGCTTCAGTGCATGAATGCGCTTTTACACAAACAAAAAATAATAATCCATTTATTCATTCTCTTTGTTAAATACACAACACACTGGACTTAATGTCAAGGTTACAGTGTGCTCTCTGTAACAATCTACTTGATGTAAATGAAAGCACAAAGAATTGAGCACAAAGAATTCTGTTTCCAGTGCTGTTTGTATAATGAGCCTGCACTCTTACATGACAGTTACTGATGTATTACTAAAACCAGGACTGGAGGTTCAGGTAGCATGCAGCAAAAGGGGAAAAAATATTTTTATTTCATGACTGTTATAGATAAACAATAAACTCATAGTCATAGTCAGAATTTAACTAGTTTTCTTGAACAAATGGGACACTTTCTGCACAGATAAGGAAATATCCGGGGTGGAGACCCTGGGCCTAGGGCCAGCATTCTTGCACTATTTGGTTATTTTCCTGCCAGGTTCAGTTGGTGTGGTAGGGCCTTAGTTTTCTACTTCTGGCGTATGTGGTTTACAGAATACTGTATGAATGTTTATTTGAAAAGAATTTTGTTCATGTAAAAAGGGGCCAGTTTGATTGCAACGTACTTTTAAAGTGTTCTTATTAGATAGTTTAGTAAATGAGAACCTCAGCAGATGGTGTATCTGACTGTGGCTTAGACTGAGGACTCCAGAACAGGCTTGGTCAGGAGTAAAGAGTGAGACAGCAATTCGTGCCCTCAAAACTCCATGACTTCGGCAGTGCCATACACTGCTGACAGGCCACCCTGCTAATCGGTTTACACTAATCTCTCATCAGCACACTTCCTTAACTATGAGCACTCTTACTGCATTAGATATTGAACTCTTGGTGAAGAAATGATCTGAGATATCTTATTCAAGTCAAAATGGGCCTTTTTTGGCTAACAGAGAAAAGGGGGAGCAAATTTTGACCCAAAAAGCAAATGGTTAAAGGAGCAACAAAGCACTGAGTTCCAGCAATGGATTTTAATGGTAATATAAATGAAACACAAGGATTAAAGCGATGTTTGTTTCTTTGCTCTCCTGTACTGGTTACGGCAGATCAGCATTGAAAATATTGGAGCTATGTGGAACCATTTCAGGGTTTCTACGAGGAACATTAGACATAAGACCTATAAATGTAGTTTGTGTAGAGAATCAAGACGCCTAAGAACTTCTGCACTACAGGTTTGAGAGCACCAGAAAACATAACTGGATGTGCAGAATACAGCAAAACAAGAGAGGTCCTTGCAAGCACACAATTCCCTCTGTACACTCAGTTTGTGAAATGATAAAAATAAAGAATAACTAAAAGAATGTAATCCTAGGAGGATCTGTTCTCTTTTGTAGATGATCCTGCACTTTGTTTTTAACATTCTGTTGCTACATGAGTGACGTCAATAGCATTAATTAAACAGCAGATTTAATACAAGAAGGTTACAGTTTGGTATTGTGAACCTACAAGTATTTCTATATGGTAGGTGTTTCTTATAAACTGGCCACTTGTTATGCATGCTGCACACTTATGTATTACCCTACCTCTCAGTAACTACACTGCAGTCATAACTTTCACATCTATTACAGGGGGAAGTGAGGCGTCAGAGCTGGAAACATGCTCTTTAGTATGACCTGTATTATACCAAAGGTGACAGAGACTGCTTTCACCTCATAAATATTAGTCCGCCTCTCACTTAAGAAGCCTGTCACCGTAGATTTGCCTCATTAGCATTCATTCTCCTACAGAACATTTCTTCAGCCCGTTAGAGCACATGAGCTGACAGCGAGCTTTCTCTCTGCCACACTGACCTTCAGAACAGGAGCGGCAGGACTTGAATTGAGAGGATGCTATTTTCCCTTGGTCAAAAACAGCCATTCCCCCTTTTCCATCTCCATTGGATTACTGTGATATCACTTCATGACTCTGTTATCAATATTTTCATTCCATGCATTCATGCTCCATGCACCTGGTTTATGGCTTTTTCGTAGACATACTGCTGGAACTGCCAGTGTTACAGCGGTGGATGCTTAGGTCATGCTGGATATTCCAAATGCTATTGGGAATACTGTGTAGAGTTTTAGTAGGAGGTATAAAGAATTGGTTCGACACCACAAATGAACAACTACAGCTGTAGTGTAAGATAAAAAACCATGTTGTAATTTTATATGAATTATTTCTGATTTATCAAAGTGAAGAGATTTTTCACGAACATTTTTTGGAAAGAGTCCAGTACTGTGTTTGTAAGTATATGATATTGTATTACGATTTGAAATTAATTCAAAATACTTAATGTGTGCAATCATTTTGCAGAGATGTAATCCAATTTGGAAGCTAAAGTGCTCTAAGGCTATTGCTACGTTATGCCTGTTAGATGTGAAGGTTTGTGAGACCGTTGCTTTGCACTTTAAAACCACCACCTTGTATCTACACACATTGTCCATTTTATCAGCCCACTTAATAATATAGATGCACTTTGTACTTCTGCAATTACAGACTGAAGTTTGTCTTTGTTCATTTCTCTGTATATGGTGTTAATCCCCATTCAACCTGTTAGTCAATGGTCAGGCTCCCCACAGGACCACCACAGAGCATTGTATTTTATTTATTGTATTTAGGTAGTAAATCATTCTCAGCACTGCAGTGACACTGACATGGTGGTGGCGTGTTAGTGTTTGTTGTGTTGGTATGAGTATATCAGACACACAGCAGTGTGTGTGTGTGAGTTTGTAATGTTTGAGGGGCAGTGGGAGAAATATCCTGTGTGATATCATTTGTGGCAGCTATTCATTTCCTTTTAAAAACAAAGTAGCCTTTAAATAAACATTGGTGTCATAGTTCCATAATAACTGTAATACAGTTCACCACTGCATGTCTTGTCATACATATACATGTCATCTATATATCTTTATTCTGACGGAGGTGGGCAATGTGACAAAAACTTATCATCTTGATATTTTTTAATGCAATTTTATTATCTGAGGTTTAATTAGTTTAAAGCAAAAAAGTGTCAAATGTATTACATTTAAAACAACAATACACTTTTAATACAATGCAATGCTGCATTACACTTAATCCAAATAAACATGGCTAATTATGCTGTCTATAATGTAACATGCGGTTTGTGTTCCTTAAGAACTGAAGATATACACAAGAAAAGAATATGTCTGCATAATTTCTCAGAATGACCAGACATATTGCCTATTACTAATTCAGACTATATGGATGTGAATGTATTTGTTTTGGGCATAGGGTTCCTATGCAGAGAACAAAACTTGACTAACCCTTTTTATCTGAAATCTTTTGTTTAAAAGGGGACCTATTTTGCTGTTCCGTTTGTTTGGTCAGTCTTGTAGCTTTTATTTGTAAATGGTCTGCTAAGTTATAATGCCCAAAGTACAAACCACGGGGAGAAACTATCCCACAGAAACCAGCTCTCTCAGCTGCCTGAAACGCCTTGTTGGAATTCCAGCCATTTTCTCTGTTACAAGGTGATACCATAACCTAGTGGCATATAACCCTATTGTAGTAGGGTGCCGCTACTGATTTCAAGCCCTCTGACGGCTGACCACTCAGTGACTGAGCTGGCCATTTAGCCAAAGGTTTTTCAGCATTTCATTTAATTGTGAATAAAAGTTTGAAAATGTCATGGAGTTCAAAGGTATCAGCACTTTAGGTGAGGTTCTGCTGATAAGTTAGAGTAAGGAAAAACTAAGCTTTGGTTTGGGAGCCTGGTTTTATTGGCCAGAGAAGAATTTTGTTAATGTAAAATGCATGGCTCGTTCAGCAGAAGCTGCGCTGCACTTCAGGAAATTATGCATCAGTGTGCTGTATTGCACACACCAAGAATCAATACTGGTTAAGAAAGGCTAATGAGGTAGACTCGATATTTTCTTTGCCCACTGAGAGTGAGACAGATATCATAATATTATGAAACGTTAATCATCTTCTGTACTCAAAGCAACATAACACAAGACTCCTGGCTCAAAGCAACATAACGCAAGACAAAGCATGGTGCCAGATGCCAGTAACCTTCCTTCAATGGCTTACCACAACATGGAAAAAACCCTTCCTGAACAAAGATTTCTGAAGCTTTTTGACTTTAAGGCAGTTTGAAAAAGCGATACTGTTCTTTATCCCCCACTGACATTCATGTATAATAGCTCTTTAGGACGAACCTGATTTCACTCTGACCCCCACCAGCTGTGATGAAGGTAATCAGAGCTTCGTATTGAATAAACCCTGAATTACACCTGCAGTGAGAGGATAAGCGCTGATATCAGCGGATCAATAAAAAGACAATAAGGTCCTCTCAAGCTCACCCCTCATGTTCATACATTCAGACAGGGGCCTCTGCCAATTCATTATAGTGCATGTTTAAATTTAATACTGTGTACCATTTTGTATGTACCATGTTATATATGAATTTAATGTAATATACATGAAGTTTCTTCATTTGTATAGTTAATTTATTCATCTCTCTCTACATAATGTATAATTATACATATACTATATATAAATACTACAACAACTGTGAATATAATGGTGTTTATTCAAGAATTCTAAATTCAGTTAAGCAGAACAAATTTTGCTCTCTTTATAATGAAATAAGACGTCACATCACATTATGTTTAAAAGCATATCGGATTTTGACAACATTTTGCATGATAATGATGTATTGCAATATTGTCCAGCCCTAATATACTATTCTATATATTATATTTTTGGATTGTGTTTGTTTCTTATTTTGAGACAAATATAAAATACAAATGTTAATTGATATGTTTGTGTCTCTGTTTTGCAGATACTGGCCATCATTTCCATCTTGTTCATCATCCTGTCAACCGTTGCACTGTCCCTGAACACCTTGCCAGAACTTCAAGTGATAGACGAGTTTGGCCAAGCCAATGATAATCCACAACTTGCACATGTTGAAGCAGTATGCATTGCGTGGTTCACAATGGAGTACCTATTGCGCTTCCTGTCTTCACCAAACAAGTGGAAATTCTTCAAAGGGCCGCTGAATGTCATTGACTTATTAGCCATATTACCTTACTACGTCACTATTTTTCTGACCGAGTCGAACAAAAGTGTGCTGCAGTTCCAGAATGTGCGGAGAGTGGTGCAGATATTCCGCATCATGAGAATATTAAGAATCCTGAAGCTGGCCAGGCATTCCACTGGACTGCAGTCTCTTGGATTCACCCTTAGACGCAGTTACAATGAGCTGGGCTTGCTCATACTGTTCCTGGCTATGGGCATTATGATATTCTCAAGCTTGGTGTTCTTTGCAGAGAAAGACGAAGACGCCACAAAATTCACAAGCATCCCAGCTTCATTTTGGTGGGCTACCATCACCATGACAACAGTTGGCTATGGGGATATTTATCCGCAGACTCTACTTGGCAAAATAGTTGGTGGACTTTGTTGCATCGCTGGTGTACTGGTCATTGCCTTACCGATTCCCATTATTGTAAACAATTTCTCAGAGTTCTACAAGGAGCAGAAACGTCAGGAGAAAGCCATCAAGCGAAGAGAGGCCTTAGAACGAGCAAAAAGGAACGGCAGCATTGTTTCCATGAACCTGAAAGATGCCTTTGCTAGAAGCATGGAACTAATGGATGTTGTAGTCGAGAAAAGCGAAGACAAACCACTGGATAACCACCTGTCCCCAAGCAGGTGGGGCGTCCCCAAGCGTACGGTCTCTGATGCCAGCCTGAGGTCTTTTGAAAAGAAGTCTCCAGAAATTGCATCACAAGAGTGTATCAAAACCTCAAGCCCTCAGCACCTCAGCGCTCAGAAACTGGAAGAGATGTACAACCAGATGACCAAGGTACAATCCTTCTCGGATCTCAATACAACAGCATCAACAGAACCTGCGGATGACCTGAAACAGGAAGTGGAGTTAGAGATGAAGGACGTCTCAGAACTGCAACCCAGGGAAAGAACGATCACAGATGTACGAAGCATATCAAGTGTGGACAGCTTTGCAAGCTGCACTGCTGAATTCGGAGAGGCTGATAAGTCGGTTCCCCCTCCGGGTACAGCAGCCCAGTTTCAGCAAAAACGTTCTGATATGCCTCCACCTGTTGTGGTCAAAGAGTTGACGCTGTGTGACACAATGAAGAATGCAGTAGATCCGTCAGAAGGTAACCAGTTTGAGCATGAACAGGACAACCGACTCTGCATCCAAGAATCTTCCAAGGAGGACAGTGAATCCTTTGCTCAGTTTGTGGAGAATGCCAGAAGTTGCTTGCAAGGCACAAACCCAGCTAAGACAAAAAGCCTCAAAGTAAACTTCTTAGAAACCCTAGAAGAAGCTCCTTTGACACCACCCAACACTTCTTCTCCTCAGGATATTAGCAGCAGTCTCCTGGAGGACGACTCTCCAGATGGAGAATGTTCTCCTCTCTTTTCAGATTCCGAACCACTGGCCACAATAACGGAGGAAGGTCTTGTCCTTTCCCCGTTGCTCTTGGCTGGTGAATTTCATCCGGAAGAGACTGCATTACTCTTGCCGGATGAAGGGGAACCACAGGGTTTCCATCAGTCTACAGATAACCACGAGGAGAAACATCTCATGGGAGTGGCGGCTGCCGCCATTCCTTCACCCAAACTTTCTCCACAGAACTGCACTCAGGATGTGGTCAGCGATAATGGGCCGGACAAGCCAGACAGTAACCAAAGTGGACACAAGGTAGAGAATCACATGTTTACACCGGAGATCCATCTAATGCCAGGAGACAGTAATCTCTCGCCAACCTGTGAAACCAGCATGTGACTGCAGAGGGTGGAAACTGGACGACATAAAAGGGGCAGAGAGGTGTAACAATAGAGAGATTTTGCATGGCATGAAAAGTCCCTGTCAGCTGTGTCATTGTCTATAGAGATCAGTGTTCTTGCAGACAAGACTGGTGGAGAATGTGGGCAGAAAAAGGAGAACGCTCGTTCAGAGCATATTTATCCAACAGTGAACATACTGCTGACATGACTATATATTTGAACTTGATATTATTTTATAGCAACAATGAGAAATGCAGAGGGGGGACAAATCTTGAAAAGCATGCATAAAAAAATGTAATTTTACGGTGCTTAGTTTGCTGAAAGCGCTCCACTGTAAATATATAGAGAGGATTATGGGAAAGACAATACACATAGCCACAGAAAACATGAAATATTGTCCAAATTAGTGACATACTGAAACATATCATTAGGCTACTTAAAATGGAAATGCAATGTGTACCATGACAAAGATGTGTTTTTTATTTTGTTCAGATAGAAGAACAGTCTGTACTTAGGGCTGGGTATTTCTCTAAGGTTTTCAATACTGATACCGATACCTAGACTTTAATACCATACTTTAATTCCTGAATTCCATACCAATTTATAATTATAACAAATATTAAGCAACTGTAGTAGGGATGTTTGTATTTGTGAAAATTTCTAAAGTTTGGAATCACTTCCCTTATTAGTAAATTTTGCTATTTTAAATACAGTATATTACAATTATATAATCCATATTAAAATAATTGAAGATTATAGACAACAGGACAAGATATTTTTTAGATTTCATAATCAATATTTCACATCATTTAAAAACAAGAAAATATTTAAGAATAAATACTATATCTATTTGTAGTATTTTTTCAGGTTATCTACCCTGAGATCTTAATATACAAGCTATTCTAGATAATACTTTTTAAGACCTTTTAGAACAATTTAAAAAATAATCTACAGATCTGTTTGGTATTTCATGACTTCATACTGTGGTTACCATTCGTGAAAACTGAAACAATAACAAACAGTGGATAAAAAAAACTTATTAACTGTGATAAATACAAAATACATGAAGACCTAAACTATTACATTAACTGCATCGTTCACCAAAGCATGTAAAACGTTTTAAATTGTTTTGTGGCGAAGATAAATTGTTTATTAGTCTTTTTGTGTATGAACAATAGTTGTAATGTGAATTCCTTGTATATCAAACCTTAAATACCAATCAGATGGTGATTTCTTTGCACAACCTTGCACAACCTAACCTAACCTAGTTAGTTATTGTGGAACTCATCAGAAAGGACTTTAATTTGGAATTGCACCCCAATTTCTTCTAAAATATTCACCAACTGTCCACTACAAAAAAAACATAACAAAAATAATAGCTAAATTTGAATAACAAAAGCTCTGTCTTTTTGGAAAAAAAAGTCATGAAATCTGAACACAAAATAAATCTATTAGCAAACTCTGATAGCTAAATAGAACTCAATTGGACACAGAACAAAACTGAAATTATCGTAAAAACTTACGATCATAAAAGTTGCAAAGACATTTTCAAATATAGAATAACACTCCTTCCTATGAATCATTTATATGTATATGAAGTTTCCTAATATTAGTA
Organism: Prochilodus magdalenae; assembly: GCA_024036415.1. NCBI lineage: Eukaryota > Metazoa > Chordata > Actinopteri > Characiformes > Prochilodontidae > Prochilodus > Prochilodus magdalenae. The sequence continues at coordinate 136,246 of JAMWET010004128.1, read as the reverse complement.
TATTAGAATCCTTTTATACAGTTTTATAAAACCTGTTTTATAGAAGTAGCAGTGATTCCAAACTTTTGAACCACACTTTTTTGTTGCTCATCATTTAGTTTATGAATAAATATTTTCATGCAAGGTAACATGTCCTGTACAGAACACACACATCTGGCAAAGTACTGTTTTTGCTGAATTTAACATATTGAGAAAATAAACATCATAAAATGTGAGCTGTGCAGTATTATGCTACATTTTATAGTTAATGTCTTAATTTTGCAATATGTTAAAAAATAGAAAGCAAAAAAAAAGATAATTTAAATGGAAAGTTTGCAGATAGACTGCATATTTTGGTTTTTACATAAACAATGAACAAACTGTTAAAAGTGTGTTATTTAGACAGTCAGTTGACAGTCTAGATATTCTGGAACATGCCTTTATTGAACTAATTTGTTTGGTACCATAGAAGTATTGAACACCAATACCCAGCCCAATCTGTAATACTGGCACAATTGTTTGTTAGCTTAGTTTCTGGTTAGCTATTCAGATGAACGTCATTTACTGCATAGCCTTATGTAACCAGATATGTGGCAAAGGACTACGCCCTTTGCCTATGATGTCCCAGACAGTACCTATTAATGTAGCTGTCAAACAAGAATGGCATTTACTAATCAGTAAACTACAACATTAGTAATAGATCAGAAAGTAACAATGGTAATGCCTAGATTAGCAAGGTTAGCTTTAAAATTAGCTTTAAAATAAAAAGCCTGATGGCCTAATTTTGACTCTGTAACTAAGAAATGGTCCACATGCATGTCTTAATGTAGTTTTATGCCTCCAGTGCAGAACGTTGATCAAAAATATAGTGGCTTGCAGTTAGAATGGTAATATTTATCATCGATCAGCCCAGCAAACAAGTCAGTAGCCCTGGTCATTTAAATTTGCATATATGTTTTTCTTTTATTATTCAATAAATAGCAGTGAGAAGTGACATTATACCTGTCGGAGGACCAAAAAAGTATACATTTTTGATTTACACATCTTCATATCTAATGAAACATGAATTATTTCATTATAACACCATGTGTACACAGTTCTTTTGCCTCTTGGCTGTAAAAACTATCCATTTTTAACATTATTTAAGATCATTTTACATATTGGACTGTGAATATAACATTATATCACATATGTTGCGCTGAGGTGATTTCAGTCAAACCTAAGCCCAAAGTTTATTTTATACTATTGTTTTCTGTCATACGGAGAGAATATTCATGTTATGTTGCCTTTATTCCGATATTGCTGCGTTTTTTCTTGTTTTGTGGCGATCAGCCGAACTCTGTGTGGTGTTCAAGAAAGTCATGGAAGTGGAAGAAACTTTATATATATATATATCTTTATACATATATATAAACGGTTTCAGAACAGATGGTGGAAAGTGCAATACAGCATACTGCAAACTATGCAGGCCAAGAATTATGGCACTTTATTTACAGTCCAATGGATTTGTAAGTGTACAGGCAGAAACTACACTTGTATTTTTCAGATTATATATCTTTACTATTTAAAAACAGTGTTACTACCGCTCAAAAAACGACTTTCACATTTTGCAGCAGTATTGTGCTGCAGTCGCTCCTTATAAATACAAAAAACATTCAAATCCAGTCCTGCTTTTTTGGAAGGAGTATTATCAGATTTGGCCTTTTTTTAAATCAGGTTTAAAAAAAAAAGGTTGGGATGTGAAAGCGATCTAAAAGGCCGCACACAAAGTATTTAAATTTTTTTTGAATTGCCGCCGACAATGATAATTCTATTTTTTCTAAAAACCAAAAGCAAGCACGACCACGTTTTCCTGCCATATGGTGGTTGAAATGATGTGCACCTGTTCATAAAGTGGTTTATGAGGAGGCCGCACATCATTCTGCTTTGTTCGTATAGCACTGTACAGAAAATTATACTTTTTATAGGAGAAAAAAAATCAGGTCTTTAAGTAATAGATATGAGTAATATTATTAAGTTCTCAGGTTTTCTACAAAAACAATGTTCTGCTAGAGTAGTAGTGTTTGTTTAGTTTTTTCTTTATTTGGAGAACGTCATCCACTTTTTCTTCGTCCAGTGCTTGTTAATTGGGAAATACAATAAATAACGTCTAAATATTCAACACCACTCGAGATCCATTTCGCAAACATGAGTCTTTATCGTGCTCTGTGTGTCATAGAAATTGAGGGTCAGTGATGAACAGAGCAGCAAAAAGAGCGACTGCATGTTTTTTTCACAAAATCAATGTAATGACAACAGGTCAGCCATAAGGAGGGAGTAAAAGAGCGAGCTCAATGTGAGCTGGAGATTTTTCTGTTTTTTGCCGCTGTACTTCTCCTGTACTGAATGGAAGCCCATTTCCACTGCTGAAAATACACAACCTGCCATTTAGTAAGACATAAGAATGAGAAAGTTTCCACCTAATTATTACTTGGCATCTCATTAATACAAGATGCTAATACCTAATATTTTAATATCATGATTTCTTATCTCATAATAATAAGATACTGTGTAGTGTCTCTAAATTATGACTTACACTCTGTTTAAAATGACTTATAGTTACATGTCTCATAACAACATGATCATGTTTCATACTCAACTCTCATAGTATATGATAATTATGAGTAATATTTGTTATCTAATATTCATGACTTTGTCTCATAAAACAGAGATATTACCCAGTTATATATCTCTTTTGTTATGAGACAGAAAGTCATGATTATACTACTTAGTATCTCAAAATGGACTTACATTGCCATAATTCTGGGTTTCTCATTACCGTAATTATGGGAATATAAGTTCATTAGGTTTGTGTTTCATAAATATGCCTCATAATTATGACCTAATATCACGTTTTTATAATTGATCTCAAAATATTACTTGCCATCTTACAACATGATAATATTATAACTTATGTTACTTAGTATCTTAAAATTATGAGTTACTATCTAATAATAATAAGAAAAATATCTGCCGCATCATTATAAAGACATAATGATGAAAAATAATACTATTATGTATCTCATTATATTAAAACTTGTTCTATTTCAAACAAATTTTCTCATAAATATGAGAACATTTTTCTTCTTATGAGATAGTAAGCCATAATCATGAGAAACTTTTTCATTAATGTGACATACTATGTAGCTTTTTGCAAGTGGTGGAAAGGGACTTGTAAAGGTCAGAATATGATGAAAAGTAAAGATTCTCATTTCAGAGGTCTCACAGAAAGCTTGATTTTCACTTTTTTTTCGGCCCTGCTGGTAGTAGGCACTTAGTCATCTATAGAGTTGGGATTGTTTTAAGCACTGTCCTGATAATGACTTCAAGGAAAAAGACAAAAGTAAGTTCATCACACCACTGGAAGATAATCTATACTTGTTTGATATTCTGAATTTATAAAAGAAGGTGGCATTTTAAAGGAATACTCTTGTATTTTTACCATTTTTATTTTTGTATGATCAAAAATGACCACAGACAATAACTTTAGCATGAATAAAAGAACATAAAAACATAGGGGAAAAGTGTGATATTCTGTGAATAATGTTTGAGACGTGTAACAATAGCACAAATTTACAACTATAATACAGGTGTTAACGGGGAGGGGGTTTCAGAGTTTCTATCAGCTGGAATATTCAATTAAGAACAAACTCATGTAGAGTAGTTTGTTGCCCTATTCTAGAGTCAAAATCGAAGTTTAGAATAGCAACCAGACGTCCACCTCTAAAACCTCTGAAAAAGTTGTTACATGTATGAGCTTTGTGATTTAGGGTTTAAGACAGTGAAGTTTTCACAGTCCACAAGAAGATTTGAATATTTAAAACACAGGCAAATAAAAAACAGTAGTCAGTGTAACTGTTGAATTTCAGTTGACCATGCAGAGATTTCTGTTTGTAGCTACTTATTTAGGGTGAGTAAAAAGAGAAAGATTTTACTTTACCTTGCACTGAAATTATAAACGAATCTGTCTGGTTATGATGGTCATCATCCACAGACCAGTCAATGAACCTGATGCTTAGCTATGCTTGATGTTTTATTTTTGCTAATAATTATCAAAACATGAATATCTGTTACATGCAAAATTACTGGTTTAGTTAGCTAAAGGAGATAAGCAAAAGTAAGCAATCGCCCTAGCAGTACCTTCTGTGGCCCACTGGGTGGCAGAAGTCCATAGTTCAAAAACCACTGTATACATGTAGTGCATTGCAAAATTGTATTTTTTCATATTTTTCACTGTTTTAACTTCACCTATAAAAACTCAGAAGACAAGTGTAGGTTCTATATTCTATATTTGTGTTGTACACTTTGTGACCTCTGGTTCATCACTACCATTAAATCAATGACTTTTAAGGTGGAATTTCCCTGAGAGGCTGATAGAATGTCTGACTAAAGCTAAAGTAAAATTAAATTACCATCTTTCAACTTCACTTGAAAAGACATTAAAAAGTGTACATTTAGGGCTTAGGGTTTGAAATAGAAAGTACTCTATAAATCTAGACATTCTAAATGATGTATATATTTAGCTTATTTCTACCTCAATTAGATCAGAATGCAATCCTTGTAAATATCAACGATCTAATTATTTGTTTGTTTGTTTTTTTACTGTTAGAATTAATTTAGTCCATTTAGGGAAAAAAACAAAAGTCTGTTGTTTTCAAAATTCATGGAAACATATAGAAGTTATTGTCTGTGATAACGGATAACCGTATGCTACAAATACAGCAGAAAGAGGTCTGTTTGAAAAATGCTGGAGTAATCCTTTAAAACACAAAGCAAATACAAAACAGTAGAAGCATTTAATATGATAAAAGATAAACAAGAGGAATGTGGTTGCATCTTGGTTTTCTCAGGACGGCGTCTCTGCGAGCTGATGCTGAACGGACTTCAAGCATGTTCCTTGTCACATAATCGTTTGTGAAATCTTACACTGTTGCTTTTTAATTTCATCAAATAAGAAACGTCATTCACCATGTCTGTCTTTGTGTGGAACATTCGTCATTACCTGCCCTCCCCTCCTCATGCTACAGTACCCTGCCCCTCCCGGCCCCCTCGAAAATGTCTTCATGTGTTCTGCCTCTTTTTTGGACTTTTTTGGACCTTTTTGTTTGTTTTTGAAGGATTTTATCAATGTGTAACTTCTGTAGACTGTTTCTGCACATATCAGCATCTTTGTATGCATGTTGGAATCTGTACAATTTCGTGATCACTGAAAACTTTGTTATGGTACATGTATGTCAACATTTCTGTAAGTTAGACAGCATTGTTCCTCATTAAGTCTATTATTAGCATATGCAGGATAATAAATAAATATGTATATAACTTGCGTATTGCTTGTCTGTTCTTGTTTGAAGATTTTATTGAAATCAGAGTATGTCATTTACCCTAACAGTATGTTGTTCACCCTAGTATGTTAACGTTGTGTTTGTTTACCTTTCCAGTGGAAATAATACTGCAAAATAGCCCCACCCATTCATGAGCTCTTAAAGTTGTTTTAGCTCAGACTGTTGTGTGAATAAATCTGAATAGAGCTCATTTACATATCCGTTTTAAGGACATATTAAGTCTATTTAATTGCAGTCTGTTTAATTCTAAGGGATTGCATAAAGGAAATCATGATTGTTTTTATACATCATATGTCAGTAGTGCAGAGAAAGTAAAGGTTCTGTGTTTTCAATAAATTAAAACCAATGGAGTTGAAAATATGTGTATCAAATTATTCTAAACAAATTTATATATTTTTAGGAATTAGGTAAGAATAAGACAAAACCCATTGACATGTATTTTAGCATACAATTTAAAATATTTACATCTATAGTGTGTAATTAAAAGTATAAAATGGCAACAAGCTGCCATTACGGACACATTGGAAATTATTTAAATGAGCAGGAGATCTAAAGGTGGTGCACTGCTTTAGCTGCTTCTGCAGTGTTTGAGCAGACAAATGATCAGTTAACCTGAACATCTAACATGTTTCAGTCCTGTGTGGATGAAGTACTGAAAATGACATGCTTTCTTAATGCTACTTACATGCTTTTATAAAGGGTTATGTAAGGCAGTGAATGATACATCAATGCTGCATTCGTAAATGGTTACTTGTTATGTTATAATTTTCCAGCATGTAAAGCTTCTGCAAAAGTTAGGAAGCCTAAAGTACATGGCAGAGTAAGAAACTTCCTACAGAAACCACTTTTGTCAGTTGCTGGAAAGGCCTCGTTTGAATTCCAGCCTTTTTCTCTGTTACAAGGTGGTGTCATCTCATAGCACAATCCGTATTGCCTGCCTACTGGCTAGCTTGAAACCTCCTTATACACCAGACAGCAACTACTGGAGGCTGTGTAGGTTCCAAACCACTCTGGCAGCTAACCAATCAGAACAGAGTGGTGCAAGCTGACCAATTAAAGTACACTGGGCTGATCAGGAGGCGGGGCTTAAATATGGCATTTCAGATATAGAAAGAGTATAAATGTACAATATGAAAAAAATATTGTGAGAAAATATTGTGGGAAAATTGAAGCATGTAAATCTGTTCTAGTAGACCCAGACGCTGAAAATGATCATGATTGGTCTTCTTTAATGATGAGGTTGTGGCAACTTGTTAAGACAACCTTAACAGCACCACCTTTTGGCAACATTGTGACATGGTTGTGTGTTTACTGGGTAGCATCACCAGCCCTGGAATTAGAAAACTGGTTTTAACTGGTAGCAGCCAATGTCTATTCAAAATTAGCCAAATTAGCAGGTTTAGTCGTGCCATTCCTTTAAATAAACCAACATTAGCACATGTTTTCTGGTTGCCTAGCATAGTTGTGAAAATAACAAAGTTCATTCACACCTTGGGCAAAATACAGACTTCCAGAATAACAGTTTTTGTATTTTGTCCATCTTGCAGACAAACACACAATGGAGGCTGAAAACTTGGCTAACTGTCTGGCTACCAACTAACCCAAGCTTAAAAAAGTCAAGCAAAGCTTTTCCTGTGCTGCCAAACAGCTATAATCTAATAATTTAGCTCAATTGTTCCTCTTAGAATTCTACTTTTTCAACATTTAACCAAAGAAAACATTTAACCATATACAAAATGTGTTTAACCCTCTAAGAAACAATAGCTCATCAGGGTTTCTATCTTTATAGCATAAATGAATAAAATTAGCACATATACAAAATAGAGATTAAGTAGAGATTTAGTATTTTTTTTAAATCTGGCAAACAGGTTTAAAATGTCAAGGTGACTCTGCCAGTCAACATAATATCTTTGAAAATAATGGAAAAGAATAAGACAACTTGCTGTTCTTTTCCCCATGATCTTCAAGAAATTTGAATAATGCACTTTGCTTTTGACCATAATAATGGTGGAATATTGCAATGATGAATGTGTAGCAGGCTTCACTGAATGTTGGAGGCCTTAAATGTGCATTTTATAGCTTGTAATGGAGGATTCATGGACAATAAAGTTACAAGCATTAGATGGTTTTACACGTTTATGCAATAATAAAAATAAGAATTATACAACTGTTGAAGCACCTAATGATTATTTAAAGGTAACATGTAGTTAATGTGGACTAGAACGGTGCACAGAAGTATTCATTTCAGCTATAAATGTCCTTTATCCACACCTGCCTAAAGCAGTAAGCAGCCCCATAAGCACTTGTGTGCTAAGTGCCTTGCTCAAGTCTTTATCCATGCCAATGCTTTATCTATTAGGCCAATTCAGTGGGTTTAACAAAAAAAATTGGATTAACTTAGGAATGTTTAAAAATTACCGCAAGGTGTCCATCCATCGTCACAGGCTTTAACATAATTGAACTGATATGTCTGATAAATCTGTTACGCAGTTTCATGGACGGGTGTGCCCTGTGCCTTTGTTATTTCAAGAAAATAAGAAAATTACAAATTATGGATATAAACAGTCTAAAGTTGATTTCAAGTGTTTATTATGATTTTGGTAGCTGTTCATAGGAGCTCTCAACATACAGAGGTGTCAAAAGATGTGAAGGGGTCCATTATTAGGCTTAAACCACTAAAACCACTCTACTCAAAGATGTTCTAGATGTGTCTAGAGGAGGGTGGAGTTTCATTGTCAAAGTCTACAATCAAGGGATGCCTTCATAAATGTAAATATAGAGGGTCTTCTTCAATATGCAAACAAGTATCAACATTCAAGAACAGGAATGGATGCTACAGAAAAACATGTCATGGGGGAACACCATTTGGTGATGTCTGTGGGTTCAGGCAGCCACTGACAAGAAATGATTTGCATCCAAGTATTAAAGTAAGCTATATAGGGCTATATAAATATGGCTCTAATTTCTTAAAGATTCATGTGGCATTTTTGTTAAACTCCTTGAATTTAATGTAAAAGTCTACAGTTCTGTCACCTTCACTGCTGTTTTATTTAAATCCATTGTGGTAGTGGTAAAAACAGTGATCTGACTGTAAGGTTCTGGTCTTCAGATGGTAAAAGTTTGATGATCAGTGTGGTTGACCTATATAAAATAATAAATGTTATGGATAATGCTAATACACAATGCTCAAAAATCCTTACACTCTCCAGTTGCTAAAATAGTTGCACCCAGAAGGAATTAACTGACAGGAATGAAAATTGATGGGTGGGTTTGGCATCGAATGGACATGCTATGATTCAAGTTACGCGCTTGGCTACACATGTGAGATAAACAAGGACAGTCCTTATCACTGTAGCTAACTGAACAAACAGCCAGTCAATATTGCCCATATGAATCTAAATGTTTTATCACTTTTTCAATTGTTCAGAATCTCCTACTTCTGAACAGGACTGGAATACAGCACTTCCTTCTGGGTGCAACTATTCTTGTGATGATGAGTATATACACTGATCAGCCATAACATGAAAATCACCTCAATGTATCTACACTCTTTATTCATTTTATAAGCTCCACTTAACACATAGGTGCACCATATACAAAACGGATTCCAAAAAAGTTGGGACAAGGCCATTTTTACCACTGTGTGGCATCCCCCCTTCTTTTTACAACACTCAACAGACGTCTGGGGACAGAGGAGACCAGTTTCTCACGTTTAGAAATAGGAATGCTCTCCCATTCATGTCTAATACAGGCCTCTAACTGTTCAATCGTCTTGGGCCTTCTTTGTCGCACCTTCCTCTTTATGATGCGCCAAATGTTCTCTATAGGTGAAAGATCTGGACTGCAGGCTGGCCATTTCAGTACCCGGATCCTTCTCCTACGTAGCCATGATGTTGTGATTGCTGCAGAATGTGGTCTGGCATTATCTTGTTGAAAAATGCAGGGTCTTCCCTGAAAGAGATGACGTCTAGATGGGAGCATATGTTGTTCTAGAACCTGAACATAGTTCTCTGCATTAATGGTGCCTTTCCAGACATGCAAGCTGCCCATGCCACAAGCACTCATGCAACCCCATACCATCAGTGATGCAGGCTTCTGAACGGAGCGTTGATAACAACTTGGGTTATCCTTGTCCTCTCTGGTCCGGATGACATGGTGTCCCAGTGTTCCATAAAGAACTTCAAATCGTGACTCATCTCACCACAGAACAGTCTTCCATTTTGCCACACTCTATTTTAAAAGACCCCTGGCCCAGTGCAAACGTCTGAGCTTGTGGAGCTTGCTTAGAAATGGCTTCCTTTTTGCACTGTAGAGTTTCAGCTGGCAATGGCGGATGGCATGATGGATTGTGTTCACTGACAATGCTTTCTGGAAGCCCATTCTGTTATTTCCTTGGCAGTGGCATTCCTGTTTGAGGTGCAGTGACGTTTAAGGGCCCGGAGATCACGAGCATCCAGTAGAGTTTTACGGCCTTGACCCTTACGCACAGCGATTGTTCCAGATTCTCTGAATCTTTTGATGATGTTATGCACGGTTGATGATGATAACTTAAAAGTGTTTGCTATTTTACGCTGAGTAACACCATTCTGGTATTTCTGCGCAACAATGGTGGAATTGGTGATCCTCTTACCATCTTGGCTTCAGAGAGACACTGACACTCTGAGTAGCTCTTTTTATACCCAATCATGCTGTCAATTGACCTAATTAGTGTTAATTGGTCTTCCAGCTGTTCGTTATATGCTCAATTTCCTTTTTCCATCCACTTATTGCTACTTGTCCCAACTTTTTTTGGGATTTGTTGACGCCATGAAATTTTGAAACAACATATTTTTCCCTTAAAATGATACATTCTCTCAGTTTAAACTTTTGATCTGTGATTTGTGTTCTGTTCTGAATAAAATATTAGATGTTGGCACCTCCACATCATTGCATTCAGTTTTTATTCACAATTTGTTTAGTGTCCCAACTTTTTTGGAATCCGGTTTGTACTTCTGCAATTACAGACCAGTCCATCTGTTTCTCTGCATACTTTGTTAACCTCCACCCCAATGGTCAGGACCCCCTTAGGACCACCACAGAGCAGGTATTATGTGTGTGGTGGATCATTCTTGAGGATCACACTCTGGAGCATTGCAGTGACACTGACATGGTGGTGGTATTAGTTTGTGTTGTGCTGGTGTGAGTGGATCAGACACAGCAGTGCTGCTGAACACCCCAGTGTCACTGTTGAACTGAGAACAGTCCACCAACTAAAACTATTCAGCCAACTGTGTCATGTGGGCAGCATCCTATGACCATTATTGAAGGACTAGAGAATGCCCAACACAAACTGATCACAAATGAGCTGTCATCTATGACTTCACATCTTCATGATGGACCAGCAGGTTAGGAGTGTCTAGTAGAATGGACAGTGAGTGGACACAGTGTTTAAACACTCCAGCAGCACTGCTGTGTCTGATCCACTTACACAACCACAGCACACACTAACACACCTCCAGTGTGCCAGCAGTCACCGCAGTGTTGGCAATGATCCACCACTCACATAATGCCTGCTTTGTGGGGGTCCTGACTTAAAGAAAAGGGTAAAAGGGGCTACAGTATACAGAGAATCAGATGGACTACAGTCTGTAATACTAGAGCTACAAAGTGCTCCTATATAATAAGTGGAGCCTATAAAATATGTATGTTACAACTGTTTTTGATACATAGAGCCATACAAATGTGGTTTTCTACATATACCCTTTGTAGTTAGTTTATAATAAACTTATTTAAGATTTTCTGTGATTTGTTTTGTTTCTGCCTATATCTTTCTCTCCGGGCCTGCAGGTGGCGCTGCGCTCCTGCTCTGTTTGTGTTTCTCCAGAAGCGCGGAGTTTGTTTGTTAGCAGTTAGCTTGATAAGCGCCACGGCTGCACAACATTTTTTGGATGTGATTAGTTATTTTAAAAAGTCACGAAAATTTACTGAGATTATCTAGCCGGGATTAAATCATCCTGATGTGTGAGGTGGAGAGCGTGGCGAAGTGCTGGATGATGGATTTCTGTTTCCGCTCAGTGTGCAGTAGCTACAGAGATAAAAACAGAGACAAATTTAATCGAAACATCAAACTTTACGAAGGTAACCATGTCAAAGATGAATATTACAACAATTCTTTATGTATGTTGAGGCAATAATCAGTGCTTTATAGAAACGGGCAGATAAAGCTGAGCTCATTTTCGTATTTGAGTTCACCGTTCCACCTTAAATAGTTCAGCAAGTACATTCCGTATGTGGTGAGTTGCATCACGATTTAAGGTGGACACATATATCAATGCATCATGTACAACACAATGTAAAACTGCGAGGACAATAGCCCATTAACCAATAACCTATCAATAATCTACAAACTCTAAAAGTCAGTATAGGCAGATGAGTCAGATAATAATTACCCACTAAAAAGTTAATTAGTATAAAAGTATTACCTAATTTACAAGCCCCAGTTTGATTAAAGGGAATGTGTATGAATATGTCTGTATGTATGTATATGTGCTTGTTAATTCCATTAAATTAGATTACAGATTTTTTATTGCTTATAACCTCCTGCTATACAAAGATTTTTATTTTTTAGGTTTAGATGAGGCTAAAGTAAATAAATGGTCTTACTTAATGTTTTCACTAAACCAGTTTGACCAGCAGAGGTCAGTCACTGAACACTGGGGTGGCATTTCAGAGTTGGTTTAGTTTTCAATTTTAGTTTTAAAATTATTGAATGCCACACTTCAAAAATATGATTATACATATTACATTATACACATATGTATGATAAATCGTGACAAATAAAAAAAAACAACAAGTTAACACCCAGAGATGTTTACAAAAATAAAATTCTCCATATCTCATAATTATCAGTAATTCACAGCTCACTAATTAAGTAATTCACTGTTTTCTTTCTTAGCAATTTGTTTTTAAATTATTTTTCACTGTTTATTTTTCCAGCAATTGTTGATGATGAAAGTGATCTGCAGGACGATCAGCAAACAAAGAGGACAATCTGTTGTTTTCTTTCGAGAATTATGGATGGAAAAAATTTGGGTAGCTTTTCACAAACTTTTTTTAATCTGTGCTGCTGCTGATTACAATAACACATTTTCTGCAGATGTTTGTACATTTGCTGTTTTTCCTCAGATGTGCACTATGACTCCAATGACAAAATTACTCCGCTGATGTCGGCGCTCGCAGTTTGGGATTTCCTAAAGGATACTGTGGCAGATACTACGTTACATGAAAACATCAGACGTCTGCTGATAATTCAGGTAAAGCTTTCATTGTAGTTTAGTTACTCTGCCTGATTTTCTACACCCAATAAAAGGGGACTGACAACATTGGGAAGTTGAGCAAAATGGAAATAAAAACAGTGCAGCGATGTGCAAATCATGTAAACTCTACAATTAGTTGAAAACACTACAAAGATAACATATCAAAAGTTAAATTTGGGATTTTTTTTTAAATAGTTAAAATGTGTGCCTATTTGATGTCAGTGAAGTTTAAAAAAAAAAAATTGGTACAATTTCATGTGTACCCCTGTTTTGCCTCTTCTTTTAACAAGACCCTTTATGCATTTGAGAGCTGAGGAGACCATTTATGCTGTGATGATTTGAATGCAGTGCAATGCTGCCTAAGGGTCCGAAGATCCCAGCCATCTTGGCGCAGAGATTTCTCCTGTTTTCTTTCCGTTTTAAAATGTAATTCTTAATATTAATTTGACCAAACAATAGTTCAAAGTGGTAAACTCTAAAGACCTCTTTGGAATCCTCCTTTAGACCCAGTCATGTTACTGACCTGTTGCTAATTAAGCTAAGTAGCAGTGAGATGTTCCTTCTGGTGTTTTTTTTTTTTTAAAGCATTACACAAAATTGCCAGTCTTTTGTTGCCAGTGTCCCAACTTGACTGAAAAACACTTCTTAGTTTCAACATTTGACTTTTTCTGTTGTCTTTTTACTATTTTCAATTAAAATAATGATTTAAATCACTTGCACATCATTGCATTGTTTTGTTGTTGTTGTTGTTGTTGTTTCCATTATTTGCAGCATTCCAACTTTTAGAAACAAGGCTGTATAGTATTTACGCTTAATATTTGGTTAAATTTCAGTGTTTTTCACAAAAAAATGTTTAGCAGTTAATTGTTACAGTGCATTAGTAAACTATAACACCTAAAGTGGAAAAAACTTTTCTTTCTGTTGGTAAAGAAAATATTTCAAATAATTAATTGTATATTTTACAGTTCTGTAAGTGGGCAGAGCTGCTCTCTGGTGTAGGCTGAACAGGTGGATATATATATCTAAATGTCCTGGGTTTTTTTTTTTCCCCATGCTGTGAGTCATTCACGTTTGTGTCCTGTTGTCTTGTGTTACTCCAGTGTGTTGGTGTTTGTTTGGAGAAAGGGAATGTACAACTGGCAGCAGATACGCTCCAGTGGCTCGAGAAAGAGACTTCGTTATCACAGGTATTACGTTTACATTCTCAGGCATGGAAATGGCCCTACCCAGGTACTGCTCAGATATTTCATAGCTGTTTTTTGTGAGGTTAAAAAAGCTTTACAAAACAATGATAAAATCCTGTTTGGGTTTCTGGAGGCATCAGGGACAATAATGATGCTAATAACAGTAGAAACCCTTTTTCTTCCAGTGTTGTTGAGGCACTTCCTAATCTCAAGGTGAAGACGGTAATCTTTGTCAGATAAAGGAAAAGAAAAAGAAACATAGCATCTAAATTCATTAGTGTGAAGGGGATTTCTACCAGTGTTTGGTTATCCACTGTCCAACCTTTCAATAGTAGCTATGAAAAAAGACATTCTGAAACATACATTCCAAAAGTTTATTGATTTAATAAGTAAAATTGTTTGCCCTTCAGAAACTGCAAAGAAAACTGTCTACAGTTGTAACCGAGAAAGATGTCTACAGTCAACTCCTAGCGAGCTTCTCCTATAGTCGTCTGCTGGACAGCGTCAGCACATTCTTGGACACGTTTTTTGAAAAACATCCTTCTGACTTTTTGCTTAAGGTATTCCATTGAATATATACCCTAGCTGCAATACAAACCTGATTTTTATTCATATATATATATATATATATATATATATATATATATATATATATATATATATATATATATACATAAATAAATAAAAATCAGGTCTGGCTGACTAAGCTGTGCTACACCAATAAGCTTCTGGGCAAGACTCCCAACACTAGGCTGGCCTACGTGTAATATGATTAACCTTGTTAGAGCGTCAGCTAAGTGCCATAAATGTAAATTATTTAAATGTTTTAATTTGTTTTTTAAGTCTGCAGCAAAAGTTGTGGAAGCTCGACACGAGAAGGCAGAGAAGTCAGAAAAGGACCTTTCAGAAGCAGCATCACTAAAACACGCAGCAGACAGTTCTACCAAGTATAATTTTCTAAAATAACAATTTTATAGACAACTGGGTTTTTTTTGTTGTTTGAAATACTTTTAAGTATGCTTTAACATGCCTCATGTACTAAGAGGGCAGAAATTGGCTACATTTGTGTTGTTCAGTTCAGGAAAATGTGAAATGTGTATTTTTCTCTGCCTAATATTTAATTCCATTTGTAGGAATGAGGCAAAAGTGGATTCATCAGACCTAAATCTGAAGTAAGTCCTTCAGTAATCTCCATGTGTTTGTATTTATTTTCGTAATAAATAAGCAACAGAAACTCCTTTTTGTTTGGGTGTATGTTTTTTATTCAGTTTTTTTGTAGAGAGATGCATCTTTTTGTGGTTCTGGATATGCTCCTGCTCTTGTTTTGTTTTGTCTGTTAATGTGTTCTTTTGTAGCTATATTTATGAAGTTAACCAAGCTTTGCAAAATGCTGGTAGAAATCCCATTTGCCCTAATAAAAAACACTGTCAAACGCAACTTAATTTATATTACAATACATATATTTAGTGCGAACTGTCCATGAACTTGAAAAAACGTAGAACACGACTACAGTTACCCATTAGATTGAATGAATAACTTGCTTTAAATGTAGGTTTCTGTGTGTTTAAATGTAGGTTTAAATGTGAGTTTCTCTTAAGGTTAAATGGAATTTTTAGCAGCCTTCTCTAAAGTCCAATTTCACAAAAGTAAAAGAAAGACCAAGGTCACCTTAAGGCTTTTTTATTAATGCAAATAAAGTATTTAAATGATCTAACTTTGTTGTGTTTCTTACAGACCCAAAAAGAAACTTTTTTCAACCAAAGTTGTTCACCCTTGGAAACCTGAGACGGAAAAGAAGCCTTTGTGTGCTCTTCGTAGAACTGCAGCATTAAGTACGTTGTTTTGTTTTTGTGGGTTTTTTTTTTTTTTTCTTTCAATAATTGTTTGCACTTAGTATTCAGACCAAGAACACACAGTCATTGATGCAAAGTCCTATTCTTATGAAACACCAACATCTCCTTGCGAATGGAGTTCAGCCTGTCTATTTTGACCTATTTTGAACTGACTGGCTGACGTTTTGACTGAGTGTCTGACCGACTGACACAATTACTCATTAACCAACTGTCTTACTAAACTACTGATACCATTATTAGCAGTTATAATGATCTGTATCATATATGCTAATAAAATCAATTGTCATTCAACACAGGGGTATCCAGATTAAGTTTTAAAGGGCATAGGAGACAGGAAACAACACAGGAAGTTTGTGAACTCCCCAAACACAAAAGCAAGAAGGTAAGCCCTCAGTGTGTTTTTTTTTTTTGTTGTTGTTGTTGTTGTTGTTGTTGTTGTTGTTGTTTTTCTTTTTTTTCCCCCAAAACAACATAATTTGAATGTGCCATAGGTAAATAGGTAAGTCTTGTAAGCGAGCCTGCAGATAATGTTTTACAGGAAGACTCAGTATTGTTCTACCCAGCACTAATGGCTTAAGGCAGTTGGAAACCACTGCCAAGCTAGTACACCTCCTTGTTTCTACACTTCGTCCATATTAATTGTCCATTTATCAGCATAACTTACCATATACCAAAATAATTAAAGTTCTACAATTATAGGCTGCAGTCCATCTATGTCCTTTGTACACTGTGTTGGCCCTTTTTTATCCTGTACTTTAGGGTCCCCAACAGGACCACCATGGAGCAGGTGTTATATGTAGACAAATGAAAAACCAGTGTTTAAATACTCGTTTTAAATTGGACTTTATTTCAATTCATGTTGGCCATGAAGATTCAGATCAGTGCACCCCTAGTTTAGTCTCAGTAGTTTCTTGGATTGTGTACTGTACATGTAATGTTTTGTGCCCTCTAGAAGTGGACATGGGAGGAAGACAAGAACTTGAAAGCTGGAGTGAAGCGTTATGGAGAAGGAAAGTGGGCCAAAATTCTGGTGGAGTACACCTTTGAGGATCGGACAAGTGTCATGCTGAAGGACAGGTGGAGAACTCTGAAGAAACATGGACTCTGCTGAGCTTTAAGGACTCAGCAATTCAAAGTCATACCTGCTTAGTATTGAGTTGAGTGTAAATTGTAAAACCACATGAACCTGTTAGAAATGCAAAATCAAAACTGTGTCGTTATGCAGGCACATTAAAACTGCTTTCTATTAGCGTCCACACGCAGCGTTATTTTATGTCTTACTGTCTGGTCCAGACAATAAACATGTTTTCCAAGAAGACGTAATTCATGTTTTATTTATTTATATTTTTTAACCTGTTGAGTATAAACATCATACATTTGGCAGCCACTGTGTTTGCCAGTCTGTCATAGTTTCCCAGCAAATATACTTTTTATACTCTATAATTCAGTCACTGAGATGTAAAGTCATCCAGGGTGGCTTGATGGGATTCACTGCAGAGATATTTCTATACAGTGATCATGATGGAAACCAGGGGTTGCAATAGCCATTTTATTTACTGTACAAAACTGCAGGTTGACCTCCATGTGTCTTCTTTGGTTTTATATGTAATGGTGATGATGGTGGAATAAGGGCAATCTGAAAAAAAGTGTTGCATGTACCCCTCCACCATGAGTGTTTCAAATCAAAGTTTTAGGACCAATAGGGTCTTAAAGGGAACTGTGGCTGTTGTACATGTGTAATGTAAAGGCCTAACCCTGTTCAAATATGTTGTATAAACCTAGCAAAATGTTTCATTCCTTACTAAAAATAGACAACATTCGGTACCACTTCAGAATAAGGCTACCTTTTTATAAAGGTTAATGAATGGTTTAAAAAGAGTTTACTAATGGTTATTAATTAGGTCATAAACACCTTAATCATTCATAAGCAGTTACAACACATAAATAAGACGGGAAACAGTGACTCACAGCTGTGTCTAACAGCAAACACACATGTTAAAGCTCAGATTCTGATATTTACTGATCATACGTCATCATTTCCATCAGTCCAAATAAACCCTGTCATCTTCATTACATACTCGTATACATCTTACGGTGGAGCTCACCTGTTTCCTCTTTCATTAACATGTTATTACTGTATATTAATACTTTGTAAAGTGTTTATGACCTAACTAAAGTTATAATAACCTATTTTTAAACCATTTATGATTTTTTATAAAGGTAGCCTTATACTAAAGTGGTACACAAAATTCTTTTACTAGTTTGCTGCCATTGTTGTGGCCACTGAGCGAAGAACAACTAGTGTTCTGTGTGTGTGTTACTTGTTTTTGTTACTTGTCATACGTGTGGCTCTCACCAAGACAAATTCCTTGTATGTGTAACATACTTGGTGAAATAAAGAGATTCTGATTCTCAATATCTCATTTAATTCGAATATAATATTCAGATTGACCAGTGTTAGGTAGAGCAGGACATTACACACGAGAGATCTACTTTTTAGATTTGTCCTGTATTTTTGGCACTAATTTGAACATTCCTGATTCCTGATAAAGGTGCCCTTTAAAACTATCATAAAACTTATAAGAACGTATTTGTTGGGGAGAAGTACATGTGATCTATTACAACAGTGGAATTCCCTTTAAAATAAACCTACCTGGAAGTTCCATTTCTTAATTATATTTTATTTATAGTTTATAAACAAAAACAAACAATCAGTTATGTTTTTATACATTAAAGGTGTCAGTAATCATTTTCAGTAAAAAGGCAACCTTTTATATGCGTGCCAGTTATGTGTGGTTACGTGAAGATAAAGCTGTGGACCAAAGGACAAGAGCAGTGCTGCAGCTTCTGAACCTTCCGCCACGTTCCTCTGCAGCGAGGATTTCCAACAGCCTGCCAGTGGAGAATATTATCCCTGCCAAGAGTAGAAAAGCATTTAGTCTGCAATGGATGCCGTTACTGAAAAAGCAGTGTTCATAAACACTTTAGGCATCTTCAAGATTTACCTAGAAGTAAATTATTAAGGTAGTTTTAAAAAATCAGGTCAACTATGTCCAATTATTATACACCAAATAAATAGTTACACCCAGAAGAAATTAGCCAACAGGAATGAAACTTGGTGGGTTGGTTTGACAAGTTTCATGGCCAGCCATGCATCTGTGAAGTAAGCAAGGACAGGTCTTGTCGATGTACCTAACGGTCACGATTGTGGACATTCAGTGAGCATTGATGCCCTCCATGAGTCGTCCTGTTAGTGCCAGAAAGATTGGCAGATGGCTGCACGACACAGGACTACATGCACACAGACCCTTGCGCCAGCTGGCCTTATATACCGCATATACGTCACTAAACAATGCGATGGTGTCGTGCCAGACTGTCATGGACTGACTCAATTTCAGCAGGTCATTTTTAATGACGAGACACACTTTTGTCCTTTTGGAGACGGCCACCGAAGTCATGTGTGGAGGCCTCATGGTCAGCGCCAAGATGAACATTTTGCTGTGGCATGTTACATGTCCAGAAGGCCTGTTGACAATTCATCTCCACCTCTACCTTGAAATTTGTAGGAACTGTGTGAGATTATTTAAGGCTGCATGGAATGGGTTATCGCAGGACACCATTAGGAATCTCTACAATGTCATGCAAAGATGTATGGTTGTTGCATTAGCAAACATGCATACTGAGAGACGCTAGTGCTATATGTTTAGTTCAGTAAATATTGCCAATATCAGTCTAAACTTTTTCATCAGTAAATGTTCCTGGTAGCCTTTGTCGTTGCTGATTGTTTTCCCTGGGGTGGATGGGATCTCTCAGCAAAACAATGCAACATCAAAATGTCCAAAACTGTTTGGAAAAGCATGGCCAAGACTTTCAAGTACTATGATGGCCCCCTAATTCCTCAAACTTCAACCCAACCAAAGCATCAGTGGGACCACCTCGGTTGTCCTGTTCACTCTTTGGTTCTTCCTCCACGCACCCTCCAGCAACTGTGTGATGCACTGCAGTCAGCATGGCTCCAGATACCTGTGACAACCTACCAGGACTTTATTGAGCCACTCCCAGCCTATCTAGCTGCACACAGCCATTACTCTGGATATTAGCTGGTGGTCACAGTAGTGATATGTGGAAGTCTTGATTGTGCTCGTCCGTCCAACCAATGTTGGACATTGGACATTTTGCATTGTCTTGCTGAAAGATCCCATCTGCCCTGGGAAAGACAATCAGCATGTATGGGTATACGTGACCTGCAGGGATAAATTCATACCCAAATCTGTTTATGGTGCCTACCATATGGATAAGTGGCCCCAGAGAATGCCACGAAAATGTGACTTCCTTCATGAGCTGTGCACTGCCATTGTACAAAGTAGGAAGTGGTCATAATAATGTGACCTGAATGTGAATATATCATGTTTGTGAAGGTTCCCTTACTTAATTTTGTGTCTTACCTGTCTGCAAAGTGTCCATCTCCTTGGCAGGATTGGCTGTGGTTGCTGATGGCAGGAGGCTGGCAGGACACACAAACCACAAAGCCTTCTCTCAGGTACTGCATCCAGCGTGTGTGGGGTTTATTCTCCACCATACACTGTCTGGTCAGCGACTCCAACTTAAACTCCATACAGAATCTGAAGAGACCGGAGCAGAAGGAGGAGCTTTCACTCAAAGGTGGCATTGCATAACGTTCTTATATTCACTTTGACTTGCTTTCCAAAACAAACGCAGCTGGATTACCAGTCACACTTTTCATGGGTTTATGTACCAAAAAACAGGAACGTCATTTTTAACAAATCCACTTCCCTATCTTTACCTCTTACAGCTAAACAGACTGTGCTTTTATGGGTGTTAAAAGTTAAAGTTTCCACATACAGACTGTAGGAACTACAGGTCTGAGCCGAGGCATTTACAAAGGGCATAAGAACCTTTATTATACAATAAACACAGCCGAATATTATAACTTATCAAAACATGCCCATTAATAAATGACATTATCTCAGACTTTTGGATTGGTTGTGTGGCTCAGTGGCTAACTGGGCTTGTGTCTCAAGGTTCTTAGTTTAGTCAATGTAAAATAGTTTTTTAATAAATAAGTTTGCCTAATTATTATTTGGTGAAATCACTCTATTAGATCTGTATCACTGTGATTTGTAAAAGGTGGAGACAATCCCAAAGTATATATTCAGCCCATGTGGTAATAGATGCTTGCAGCAACATCTCCTTGGGTTTTAAAGGAGATCACAGTCTTATTTAAGACAGGAAAACAGAGAGTCATGAATGTTAACCCTCCCAGCTGGGTGGCATCACCCTTTCATTATCTGTAAGACATAAGCTCTTTTTTTAAAGGGTCATCTTTTACATGTGTTCAATGAAGTTCAAAAGTCAGCAAAAAAAAAAAAAAAGACGAGCGGAGTGTTTTCTGTGCTTTCAAGAGATCAGAGATCTTTTGGACATACAACATCCAATTAAAAAAAAAAATGGCATGCTGTGTAAATAAAAACAGAAAGCAGTAAAATCATTTAAACCCTAAATGTAATTGAAAATAGTACAAATACAATGTACCAAATGTTGAAACTGAGAAATATGATTTTGATGATGTTTTTTAAAAAGCATTTTGATTTTGCCTATTTTTATTTCCAAAGAAGCAGCTTTACTGAGTTCATCACCTCTGTATTTAACAACGCTCTATAAGTGTTCGGGAAATAAAGAGATATAAGTTTTCATCTTTTCTACAGTTCAGTATCTGGTTTGATGCATTTTTTATGTCATAATGCAATAAATATTTTCAAAGGGTGACAGATCTGGACTTCAGACATGCCAGTTTAGCACCAGGACTCTTTCTCTATTGAGCCATTCTGTGCCAAATATGTGCAGTATGTGGTTTAACATTGTCTTGCTGAAATCAGCAAGATCTGCCCTTAAATAGTCATCTAGATATTAGCATATAGACCCGTATATCCCGTATATATAGACCCGTATATATCATTTAGCATTAACGTTGCCTTTAAAAATGAGCAAGCCATGTACACTAAGGAACCCCATACCCTCCATGGCTTCTAAAATTCCAAACCCTGTTTTAAATTTTTTATTTATTTTCTGGTATATGTTGTTTTTCTACTGTTTTAAGTTTTACATTTTGCACATCATTCCAACTATTTTGCCAACAAGTTTTAAATGTGTGATACTGCTGAACAACATTATCATTTTATATATTTATCTACAGTATACATGGATTTGTATCATTGAAAACTGAACTTTTGTCTTCTGTGTATGTTAATTTCCCCCCTAACAAGTGCTCCACCACACTGAAATCTCCAGCCCCATTGTAAATTTTGTAGCTCCGTTCCTGCCTTTTGTGGCAAGTCCTGACTGATCCAGTCTTCCTGTTACTGTTCAAGCCCCATTGTGTGATGTGGCTTTACTAGTAGGAAGCGGAGCAGAAGAGAGCCAAGAGCTGCTCTCATGTCACAGAGGTTTCCTTTGGATTTTCAGGACCAAGTCAAACACAGTCTGTTTGCTCAGGCTGCTCCTGATGGCAAAAGGATCATTAGGTGTGTTTACAGATTAACAATGATTAAAGACGTGGAGGTTTCTGGATTGTTGCCTAATGCAGGTGTATCATTCTCAGAGACTCTAAAATACAATGTCTAGTCTGTTCTCCACAGTGGCCCAAACGTTTGCATCCGACTGTGCATGTAATTTTGAACAATGAAAGCAAACTTTAAAAATATAATATACCACATAAAATTGCTTTTAAAATTAGTTTAAAAGCAATTTTAAAAGTGGGAGCAGGAGCATTTCAGCTCACTCAGATGTCACTTAAAAGAGTGTTTGTGGGATTTTGTTGTAGCTGTTTATTGTTTTTGCAGTGGTGCATGTTTGTTTGTGTCTTTGTGTTGGATTAGCCTGCGGTGATACAAACCCAGAATGCTGCAGGGCCTGGTATAAACTCTGGGTTGTCCTGCTGTTGCTGTACTCCGCTGTTGTTATTAGCGCTGGCCCTGGAATAAAACCAACAAATGTTTTAAGTGTTCAGCTCATTCATTAACACCAGAGACTAAACGACAGGTGCTGGGCTGTTTCTTGGATGAAGATATTGAGAGATTCATCCATTTTTCCATAAGCCGGTCAAATATTTAATGTAGCAGTTCCGTATGGGAAAGCATTGTTGGCGCATTTTCAATGTACTATGGGATTTTTCAAATCACCTGAAGAATGCATGACCCATAACAAAACAAAACAAGCTCTGAATTAAGAGTTTTACAATTCCTTCATTACAACATTTTTAATGAAAACAATGATTGGTCCTTTGCCTAGTCTTTTCACTAGGCAAAGGAGGTATGCAGCGGCAAAGAGCCACAATCCTCCAAGAGTCT
The DNA here is from genome assembly GCA_024036415.1 of Prochilodus magdalenae. NCBI lineage: Eukaryota > Metazoa > Chordata > Actinopteri > Characiformes > Prochilodontidae > Prochilodus > Prochilodus magdalenae. The sequence continues at coordinate 113,187 of JAMWET010004128.1, read as the reverse complement.
TGTAAAATTACAAATGAGACATACTGTATGATCTTAAATGACCTATTCCAAATTATATATACTATTTTAAAAACAGCTGTAAATAAGAAATAGTAATGGGAGAAGAAATTGTAACAGTAATGCCAACCAATCTGCAGTTCATCCTCCTCTGGGTATGATTATCCAAGATACGGATTGACCCCTGCTAAGTACCTTGTGCCTGGCCACAGCTCTGTCCCTGATGGTCTTGGTACTCCATACAGCCCGCTCTTTCTTCCAGAGCTGGACAGGCCTGCCCACTGTTTAGGGGGTTTATCTCAATGCTGCGTCTCCGGACACGATACGAAGGTTGGCAGGGCCGTGCACAACCACTCCAGTGTGACCATGTGCTCACCACACATGGCTGGGCTATACAGAAGAGAGCATATACATACACCTCAGTTTATACCACAATACATACATTTAGCGTTAGTTACACATGTAGAAAATGACTCAACACTACATAGGTGTTTAGATGAACTAACTACCCTAGTTAAATAACAGAGAGAACACTCTCTCTCCATAGCTACTACGGCAACTGCTTAACAATGCTTTAAAGAAGGGCAGTCCCGCAACAACAACACAGTCAAGCAAGTAGCGTACTTAAACAGCAAGCTCAATGTTATGTAGTGACCTATTAGGATGACTAAACAAGGCACATATATAGGTATTGTGTCGTATGCTTGAGTTGGTCTTTATGTTTAATGGAATTTTTACCATTGTTCAGTAAAACTTTTTAAATCAAAGAACATTTTTTGGGGGCGGAGCCTGGAGGGGTCAATTATCACACTTCTTGCACTGATTCAAAGTTATGTAACACTCAGTGTTCCGAGGTGAATGCGGTTACACAACTACAAGCTTCCTACTGTTACTGACCAGGCTCTGCTGCTGCCCCAGAGGAATTTTGGCCCAATTTGTGCACAAAGCTCTTTAAACCCACAACATTAGAGTGTTATCAAGCACAAACTGTACGGCTTCAGCCTCTGACATGACAGTTCAGTAAACTTATTGCATAATCACATAATTATGGAACAATTTCTGGAAAACTGTACCAATCATATATGCCATGTATATGCATATTCATATCAGGCTAAAGAGATTCTTATGAGAGAAGATATTCAATAATTCCACATTACAAAACCTCCAACTGTATCCAAACTTCCAAAAGATCCAACTGTATAACAACTCTTACTTTCAGGGATTGTAAGAAGTTTTGTTGTTTAGCTATTTTTACTAATTTCTATATTTTACAGTTACAGTGAAGAGGATATGTAATAACACATGTAAATACATAATTATTACTGATAAAATAAAAGTTGACAGTAAATAAAAACAGTTTAACATACTAAAAAACATATCTTTGCTGACCCTGTCAGAAAATGACTAGCATTATAAGCTTTTCTTTTTTCATTAGAGTTAAAATCCTTCGTTCAGGGTTAAATTTACACAATTCATTGTAGACCTTTTTAATGTTTTTTTTTTCTGAACAAAATTTTTGGCCAAAAATGCTAAGACAGTGCTTATCATATTCAGCAGGAATGTTCTATGACCAAATTTTACTGCATCACTATGTCATAAAAAACTGCAAACTTAAAATATGTGCTGATATTTATATATATATATGCTACATACAAAAAATGCACACTGTATTATACTATACACTGATTATACACTGTAAAACAGGTTAAGTTCACTTATAAAAACTAGGGTGGGAAAGCAGTTCCATCAGTTTTATCATAAATCAGTCTGGGCTAAAAAACTTCATGTAACAGCTTTTGTGCGTGGAACTAAACTGGTTAAAAGACAGGTACAGGTAAATGCATTGGTTTTTGTGACATCACATACCAAAAGCAGTTTAAACACATTAGGTTCCTTGTATACCCTTCAGTGACTGATGGGTCAGTGTTACTTATTTCAATGAAGTGAGGATAGTGGTGGCCCTTTAGTGGACCTCTTTTTCTTTTTCATTTATTTTAATTCCATATCTAGTGTTCCATATCTGTAAGCGCAGAGGTGCCAACATTAAGCCATGGCAGCTAGTAAACAAGAAACGTCAGTAATATACATTACTAAAGTTCATGTAACGTCATTAATTACCTTAGCCAAATTCAGCTAAAATAGAGATTAGCTAACATATATAAGCTTTTAGTTTATAACATTTCAAAATAATTAAAATTATCAACAGAAAATGAAGAAATGCCAAAACATTTTAGTATGCCAAAGAACTACAAAATAAGTGTACCATATTAGTGAAGTTAGCATGATATACCAGCTAACCCCAGCCTATGCTGTCTTGTAATACCATTCTGAAGATAATTAAGGACAGGCAGCCGATGAAAGAATGAATAAATGCAACGATGGCTAAGACTCTTGCCAATCAACCATTATAATGACTGCCGCCACCCTCTCATCACCCCACATTTAGCAGCAAGCAAAAAAAGTGGTATACAAACAGCAGCAAAATAAAAGTTATCATTGTCAATGTTTTTCACCATTGGAGATGTTCTTGGAGAGTAAAGGTTTGATGCTGAACTCGTCATGTTTCTTCTAGACTGCTAAGAAGACAGTAACCAGGAGGGACTGTGCATTTCCTTGTTTCTTACAATAGGGTTGGACATCACAGGTCTCTGGTGATATGTTGCCCCCTATTGTTTCGAGTATAAATTTAAAAGGTTGCATCCAGTTTCTTTTTTACTGGGCCAGTCATAAGCCATAGTCATGTAGACATTAAATACCAACAATATACAGTACAAATGTGTACAGATACAGTAAAAATGTGGGGCATTTTCTCTTACCTGGACATTCTGTTAGGTAATCAAAGCAACAGTCTTTAGACCTCACACAGTTTTCATCACAGTAACACGTCCCATAAACACGGTCACTCCTCCAATCCAGTGAAGAGCAGGTCAAGTCTGTCCCCAGACAGCACTGTCCCAAACAACCCGCCTTTGCAGAATGGTACGCTCCAAATACAGCAACTAGCAGCACAGAGGCCCACCAAATCACAGCAGATCGAACCATAATGGCCAGGAAACCAGGGAGAGAGGAAAGAGGAGCCTCAGAATACGCACCGCAGCTCTACTTGAACACAAAAACACTTTAGATGTGTTATTTTTATTCTGTCTGCTTTCCCCATAAATACATTCCAACAGGTCCAGTTCTGTCAGTTAGGGGATTGGCCAGGTGAGTCCCAGGCCTGATGGATTCTGTTTGATCTCCCCTGTAAAAATAAAAACAGTGGGTAACTTACACATCATGTGGGTACCATTACCACTGAACACATTTTGGTACAACTGATCCCCTTGTCAGGGAAATCCATGTTTATTAGAACACGGCCAAGCCAAGCCACATTCTGCACATGTTACAACAGCATGCGTAATCAGACCTGCCTGCAGTCCAGAACTGCCTCCCACTAAAAACATATTGAGCTTATTAAGCTCAAAATATGACAATAAAGGTTCTTGTATAACTAAATAATGGACAAAAAATATGGTATTAAAACTGGATTAGTTTGTTTGCTCAGTGCTCAAATGTTTGTTAAGTGCTGTTAAAAGGGAAGGTGATGCAATAAAGTGGTAAATAGACTTCTGTCCAAAGTTTTTTTGAAGCGTGTTGTTGACATCAAATTTTAAATGAATGAATATTTTTAAAAAAGCAAAAAAAATACTAAACTAAAGTAAAACATTAAATAGTGGGGTTTTGAAGTTCTAAAAAAATTTTTGCCTGGTTTCTGTTTTTATTAGCATTACACAACATCCCATTCACTTTGGATTTAGAGTTAGAAGTAAAGTAGTTAAAGTAAAGCATGTACATAGATGTGAATACTGTATATAAATTACGGAATGTAAAAGAACAATGTAAACTAAGGTAACAGTTCATAAAAAAGATAAAAAGAAAAAAAATTTAAGAAGTAAAGGAAGTAAGTAAAGTAAGTAAAGAAGCTAGGTAAAGTAAGCTATGTAAGTAAAGTGTGTAAACTGAGTGTGAAATAAGTAACACAGTAACTGAATCTCAGTTACTCAGTTAAGTAACATAAACTTAAATAAACAAACAAAGCACAAGTGTAAAGTACACAAAGTAAACATAGCAAATAATTGTATTTGGTCAGTAAATAAAGTATGTAAGTAAGTAAATTAGGTAAGTAAAAAAAGTAATTTACATAAAATACAGTGCAGTTAAGTGGATCACTAGAAACTATCAACTCCTGTTATGCAGCAACTCACCTGCTTGTACAGGAACACATTTAGTACATTCAGATGATATAAAGGTCCATTCTGGTGATCGACGTGTGCTGTAGGAGAGCAGAACCTGTCTGTCGGTCACTCAGCCTGTATGCCCTGCTCTCCAGAGAAACACGCAGAGAGAGGGAAGTGAGAGAGGGAGGAAGAGAAATGTGGGCTGAATACAGGGTGTGATCTCTCTCTCTCTTACGCACACTCTCTATTTGTATCTCTCTTTTTTTTTGCTCTGTTTCTCCTGCTATCTATCTCTAACTCCCCTCCTCTTCCTCTCTGTCTCTCTCTTTCTCTGATTAGAGCGAGGAATGTGTGAGTTTGGCTCAGTGCCAGATTGGATTCTGAACAGAAAAGAGATCTAAGCGCTGCTGTAAAGCTGCACATGGTCAGGTGATTTTGAGTAAATGAACGTCTGAGACATTTTCTAATTACAGTAACGAAAACCTGATTTGAGAGGGGAAAAAAACTTGCTTAACCGAGTTAGTCCTTATCTAATTTGTGAAACTTTAAACAGCAGTTTCTTCCTCTGCATCACTTCCCTCTTCAAACTGTACAGGAGGCGGATTTTAAAATATCTTTTATGATATTTTGAGTTTCTTATCATACATTCGTTGCTGTATCAGGACGGTCCATCTACCGAGTGATTTGGCTAATATATATCACAGACCAACAGAAGGGATGCTGTAGAGGAGGCGTTTATGAACCTAAGGTCACCATGCCCAATGCCACTGATGTAAATGCCTTTGGCTGCTAAGAAGTCAGTCTTGGGTACAGCCAATAACAAGGGCCCACCTAATCAAACACACCCATATGTTACCCTAAGGAATGCACCGATACCACTTACCCCTTTCCAGTATAGATACCTGATCCCTGCTGATACAGAATGCTGGAACTGATGATAACCAGCAACCTAATTTATTTAATTTGATAGGTATCTATAAATCCACTAGTATCAGCAGAGATACCATAGCAGCTGGTTAGCTATATATTAACCAGTTACCTCCTCATGCTGAATTTAGTTTAATGTTGATCATCTGAAGTCTGTAATCTTTGGTACTCTGGAAAACAGGGATTAATGTCACAGTTTAGTCAGTTTGGTCACTGAGGCATGAAAGTAAGCGAAGTGCTTAAAAGAGCAATTGGAACACCTCTAAAAGCTCCCTCAAATAGAAGTATTTCTTAAAATGGTTATGAATAAGCTGCCTGATATCTGACACAAAAAAGTAACATGCATCATCACGAAAATGAAGAATATTTTCATTCTTCAATTCATTAATCATGTAGTTACTCCAGAGTCACTTCAAAAGTGTTTTGTTGCAATCACGCTGTTGCTGTGTAAATGCTTATTGTTTATTCTTGACTGAGATGTCTGAAAGAAATCTGAGTAAGGGTATACATGCACTAAGAAACCTGTTAACTAAGAGCTAGAATCCAACTCGCTGAATCAGATTTCTTAATAAGATTTCTGCCCCTTAATCAAATCAGTGTTTGCTGTTTATTTGACCACATGTGTAATCAGATAACTGCAAAAATTAGATTTTTGCTAAACGATCTGATTATCAAGTGTACATAAGCCCACTGACTGTTAATGAGAAGGTTTTTCCTGTGTTTGGTCAGGCTAGGAAAAATCGGTCCAACCGTCAGTTTAGTCCTCCACCTTGCGGCCTACCCTGTTTTGTCCTTTTAGCCTACTGTCCTGTCAGTGTTACTCTCTTTGTCCATGGATGAAGGTGTAGCCACTGAAGTCCGTGAGTTCACAGTTGCAGTGAGGTTCACTGTTAAGTTTAGAATGGAGTTAAATGCACAAATGGAGTAGCATCTTTTCTGGTATTTATAGCCAGCTTTAAGGATAGAGTACGGTACAATATTTACCAGATAAACCTGAATTTCAGTTGATCTGGATTTCAATTCACATCCCATTCTTTTTTCCAGTCAATTCCAGTTTGTTTAGCTGTTCAGTCATTACAGTAAAACCTTACTGCGTTACAACTGGTGCCTACCAGAGTGAGATATTTAAGTAATTATGAGAACTAATAGTAAAACATTAACAGAAAATAGATTTATGGCTGGTCTTTTTTTGATTTCATCATGATGTCAGCTGTAGATTAAATAGACATTGTAGGCTCAAATAAGGCACATGAGTAACACATTTAATACTTTGTACATCAAAATTTTTAAGTATAGCATTTTGTGAAAGTTTGTATTTTATCATTGGAACCACTGTCTGTTAGCTGTCTGCTAACTTGCTTAATCTACTCTACTGAAGGCTTAATAATTATCTAACTTAAATAGCTTACATCAAGCGATCTAATGCATGAGACAGTTATAAACAAACAACCATGTTTAACTGACAGTGAATCATCTGGTTGGATTAATATAGCTAAAATGAATTAGCTTTTTAAGAAGTGATTTTGAAGCCATATTTATGTTCTTAGAGATTTGTGTTTTCATCTTCACTTCACAGCAACAACAATCATGAACTGCACATTTGTCCCAAAACACCTCAAGATAAATGAAAAATACAACTAACACATATGTTCCTTGACAGTAAAGAATGACATTTCAATTCCTCAACCAGATATTTTGTACGTAATCTAATGGTTAATCTTGAAATATTAAGTAACACATTCAATTAATGTAGCATCAGATTACCACCACATCTGGGTAGGATCTACCTTGGCAACATAATTGAGCCACATAGTGGGTTAACATGGGGCCATGGGGAACATACAAAACTGTTACACAGGAAACAGTTAATAGAGGAACATAGGCCTGTTTCCAGAATTAGACAAGGAAACCCTGGGACTGGGGAACATGGGCATGACAACCTAAAACACAAATACTCACAGCTGAATGAAACTGTTTCAGAAGAGAAAGTGATTCACAGGGTAAACATCAGAGACTTTCAATAAGTAAGCCATGATCTGGCAGACCACCGAGACGGAACTAACAGCCCACTGTGATGTTGACTGTAAACCACGTGCTGAGTCTCAGGAATGGGGAAAGAAGGTAAGGTCAGTCATGCACCACTAAACTGGTTGTCTGTCAGTTTTTAAGTTAGAACAGTTTGTTAGGTAAAAATACAGTTGATCCATTCCCCGCCCCCAGCCAAGACAGCCAATGTAGCCAATAGAGTTTCACATCTATCAATTAGCACTGTGCTAACTGCATGCCTCAGTCATCACAGATTTGTCTCCACAATGAACCCTTTCACATCTAACCACTCTGAATGACTTTGTTTACATCTGAATGAGTTATGCAGAAATACAGAAAGATTTCTGGAATTCATCTATAAGGCATTTCGGACCTGGGCCTCATGCATGCTGGATGTCTGAAAGAAGCAAATTAGCAAAGTTTGAACCACCTGCACTGTATATTTAGGAAATATTTTTGTAACACTTTATGACTTCAGAGTGTTTAATTCCCGTTTGAGAGCAAATTGGGGAAATCTGAACTGTAGCATCTAACATCAGAAAATAGCGATTCTAGGTTGAACACTGCTAGTTATTTGATTTCACAGTGTGTTCTTAAACAGGAGAACAGCACAGCTAAACACTGTTTAAACAGCAAACTGTTGGATTTACAGTGCAGAAGCAGGAGAACGTGAGCTGTTTGTGTGTCTTTAAGGGTGATCCGAGCGGAGTGGGGCTGAAATGATAAACCGCTTGTGGGCGGCTCTACAGCAGCCTTTTATTAAAGGTCTCTTTGTTTACTGTTTGTTCTAGGTCATTTTGTCTGACTAAACTTGAAAGGCTGCAAAGAAAACAAGCTGCCAGTAGCTCCTGAATAAAACTGCTTCACTGAGTCTGACCGCTCAGATTCAGGGTCAAAGTAAAACAAAAGAACATGTACTTCTTTAATAAAAAGTGAATATTTTTAATCTACTCTTTATGTACCAGATATACAAAACAACATTGTACTTATGTGTACCTGGCTTATGCTGACAAGATAATTAAAAGCATCAATGGGTATTCTTGTCTTTAACGTGAAGTTCAAGTTCTTCAAGCAATACTTGTAGTTTGGGGTGAAAAAGCTAATAGCAAAAGGTACCTGGGTGAAACTGAATCTGAATTTTTATGTAAATGGTGTTAATAACCCACACAGAAACAGATGAACATTTGGTTGAGTTATTTGGTGTTAGTTTATTTCGAGAGGTTTGCTTAGAACTGCAGTGTCAATTTGTTGATTTGAGTTATTGTTCCCCTATATTTATGCATTTGAGTTTGCAGATTTTGATGAGTGAATTTTGAATCCTGTCTTGTAAATTTTGATGTGTACAGGTGCTGGTTATAAAATTAGAATATAGATCATTTATTTTCATCAGAGAGCAAAACTGAGCAACAGTCCAGTCCTTTTTGTCTTTAACCCAGGCAAGACGCTGTCTCTTGTTCAAGAGTGGCTTGACACTAGGAATGCGACAGCTGAATCCCGTGTCTTGCATACGTCTGTGCGTGGTGGTTCTTGAAGCACTGACTCCAGCTGCAGTCCACTCTTTGTGAATCTCCCCCACATTTTTGAATGGGTTTGGTTCCACACTCCTCTCCAGGGTGCGGTTATCCCTATTGCTTGTACACTTTTTTTCTACCACATCTTTTCCTTCCCTTCGCCTCTCTATTAATGTGCTTGGACACAGAGCTCTGTGAACAGCCAACCTCTTTAGCAATGACCTTTTGTGTCTTGCCCTCCTTGTGCAAGGTGTCAATGGTCGTCTTTTAGAACAACTGTCAAGTCAGCAGTCTTCCCCATGATTGTGTAGCCTACAGAACTAGACTGAGAGACCATTTAAAGGCCTTTGCAGGTGGTTTGAGTTAATTAGCTGATTAGAGTGTGGCACCAGGTGAGTTCAGTATTAACCCATATCACAATATTCTAATTTTCATTAGTTGTCAGTAATAATCATCAAAATGAAAAGAAATAAACACTTAAAATATCAATATGTGTGTAATTAATGAATATAATATACAATTGTCACTTTTTGAATTGCATTACTGAAATAGATCAACTTTTCACGATATTCTAATTTTATGACCAGCACCTGAACTTTGGTGGGTAGTGTTCATTTTAGTTAACTTAAAAGCACAGTTAAATGCAAATGTATAAATGTAAAATACACCTAAACAGAAACCTAGTAGTATTTTTAAAAATGCAAAAATAGTATACAATATATACTGAATATAGTATAAATAGTACTAAAAAAGTATTACTTTTTTGTTTACACTTATTATAAATTTAGAGAAATCTTAAATGTATACTTGCAGTATATTAAACTAGTGGTTAGCAGTATATACTTACAAGTTTACTTTAATAAAATAAAAAAAGTTACAGTACACAGAAAACACGCAAGTTTACTATTACACCAAAACAATACTTAAAAGTGCATTTTTACTTATACATAAACTTTTGTATTAATATTAATACACTTGCTGCATAAGGTATACTTGGAAAATATATGTAAGTTACTTAAACTTAATAAAGTTAACTTCAAGTATGCTTTTTGTAAGGAGTGTTTTATATAATTCCCTGTAATAGTTTATAGTAGTGATTTATTTTTAAACCATTCTGACCACATTTTTTCACTTTTTGAAAATACTTTATTGCAGTATTGATATTTACTTTAACCAATTTATTTTTGTCTTTTTCTTATTTGCTTGTAATAGCTGTTTCTGTTGATCTAATTTGTTGTTATGTATAGCTGGGACAACAACTAACACTGTTAAAGCTGTAGGCAAAGTTGTAAACCACTTTAAAAAGTTATTACAAAACCTTAACTACTGATTTGATGGGGTTTAGGTTACAAACCACTCCATCTGTTATATACAGCTGCTGAGACAGCTTTAGCATTTTACGCTGCTAGGCAGCTACACGGTTAACTACAACAAAAAGAATGGCACTACACCAAAGTCTACAGCAAGACAAAGCAACTACTCAGAAATAAGAGCTCAAAGCTTTCAAAAAACAGCCGAGGGGTAGTGTGGTCTGTTTTAATAATTTGCTAAACACAGTCTCACTAGCAGTAATGTCAAGCAATCAGTACTTTGTAGCAGTAATACCAATTTATCAGCACTCAATGGCAGTATTGCCAACCAACCAGCACTTAGTAACAGTGATGCCAACTAACTATCACAGAGTAGCAGTACAGACAGCCAATCACCACTCAGTAGCAATAATGCTAACCTATCAGCACTTAGTAGCAATACTGCCAAAAATAAATAAATAAAAACTATTAAAACTATCAAATATTAAAACTATAAAAACAAGCAATTATTGGGATTTTACTATTTGCCTGCCCACAGATGTTTCATTAAACAGAGTTGAGGAGCCCCCTGCTGTTTCTACTGCTTTTACTATCTGCAGGCTGTTTCTTCACAATGACTTTAAGTTAAAACCAACATCTATAAAAATAACAATAAAGGTGAGTATTAGCTTTAATCATTCTGGACGAAATTTCTACAATACTACTGCCCATCCCGCTGCTATGTAACACCCCCAACATATTGTGTTGGCCTTGGAATGAGGGAGATCTGTATAAAAGGTGCTGTAATTTTGCATAGTAAAACTAAGATGTATAAAATGCATTTACGGAAAATCTGAAAAACTGCACTGTAATCATGTGAACTGTTTACATAAATACAAAACAGATATCTCTCTCAGCACAGGTGCCTAAGAACACACATAAAAGGTACACAGTGTAATTTTGCTTATACTTTTCAGTTTGACAGTATAAAATGTTTATTAAGTGTTATTATAAAAACCCCACAGTGTTACGCGCTTCGGCTCTCTGTTGGCATTGCTTTGGCACTTCTTTTTTTTCCTTCACCAACATATTTATGTTCATGTTTCTTGTCTGTTGTTCTTTTTCAGATTTCTCATCTTCTCCTGGCGCACGGTTTCGTCCTGCAGAGAAGAGATTTCAAAAATTCTCTGGACAAATGATGCTGGAGCTCCAAAAACAGGGTCAGGGTATGTCTGACCTGCAAAAACAAAAAACAAAGAAAAAACACCATAAATCTGTAAGGGAGAACTGAACTAATATAAAAAAAATATCTTTAAATATCTTTAAGTTTTGCATTAATCAATTTGGTTTTGTCCATTGTTTACCACTCTCACTTGCAGCAAGTGTTGGACAAAAATCATGTACAGGTACACTTTACTAGAAACACCTGTACACCTAATATTTCATGCCATTATCTAACCAACCAATGGTGTGGCAGCAGTGTGGTGCATAAAATTCTGAAAACATACGCCAGCAGCTTCAATTAGTGTTCAAATGAACAAGCAGAATAAAGATCTCAGTGGTTTTGATCATGGCATGATTGTTGGTGCCAGATGTGCTGGTTTGAGTATTTCTGTAATCTGATTCATGGGACAGACAACAGTCTCTAGCATTTACTCAGATTATTTACAAAAAATGTGACTTAGAAATGCTTTCTTGACACACTGTGGGTTTGTTAATACAACCAATCATTTTTGGAATGCCATGGCATACTTTAGCCTTGCAGCCATTTTCCAATGTACTTCCAGAATAATAATGAACCATAGCACAAAGTAAAAGTGTTCATGACAATGAGTACAGCATTCCTTTGTAGAATTTCAAACATTTTTGCACAGCTGGCCAAATTAGTTCACATATCCTCCACATCTATTTATTTGCAAAATTTTACACATTGAAAACATTTGTGTAAGATGGAGAAAGGGAAAATAGAGGAATAACTTTACAGGTATTATAGTATTTCACATCTTCCACAAATTAGATTAAATGCTCTAATGGTAATAGTTTTTCCTCAGACAATTGAATGGTTTATTGTGTGTTCTACTATTATTCTGAAACTTTAAAATCTCTACATTACGGATTAAAATATATTATTAATGAGAGATCATTTGCAAAGATGAATGTACTTGTTTTGTTAAATCCAACAGCAAGGAGATGACGACCTTTCTTATAGTTTCTTGACCTGCAGTAAGGAAAGATAAAGAAAGCAATCAGTTTCCAGCTTAAAACAAATTATCTTGTTATCTATCAGGGTCTGTTTGGGTGCGCTTCTGTAAATCACCTGTTTTTAACACTTTCAGTAGAAGTAATTGATTTCCTTCCACTGATTGGTGGGGTGGTAACTGTTAACAGAACTGATGAAACTGCTGGGAGATCATATTCGTCACAGGACCTATAATGAAAACTCATTCAATCATTTTAATTTATTTAGTTTATTTGGTTTATTTGTTGAACACTATAAGGCTGGGTATCATTTAACTATTTTTGATACTTATAACTAGATTTTAATAGTAATTCCTGAACAACACTATGACATATTCTTCAAAATTACAAACTTAAGTGGGTGTGGCTTGCATCAGAAATACAAGGTTGGAAATGTGTCTATTTACTGGCCAGACTAACAACATCCATTCAGAAATTTAAGTGTACAATAAAAATAATCCTTTTGACTTACACATGCTGCTCGACTCAGTAATAAGATATTAAAATTTGCTATTGTACGTCACTATATACTGCAGGAATTGGGTCAGTACTCAAAAAACACTTTGACACCCAGCCCTATTCAGAACATTTACATGTTGCCATGTGTATTACTGCAGTAGTCTTCTAAAATAGTATTAATATACTAACCCAAAAGTGCAGATTTGGAGATTTGGAGATTTGAGATTTGTAATTCTGTTGATCTGTTGCTTGCGATGAGTAAATCTGTGTAAGTTGTGGGACTGATGTACACCATAATCTCGAGAAACCGGAGGCAAGATGGGTTTCATCAGTGCGCCATCTTTTTGGAGAGATATGATAAACAGTGATAAATATGTTAGTTTAGATTTCATTACTTCCAGCAGAAAATCCCATTCAACCACTACTATTTAATTTTCAAAAAATAAAAAAATTTAAAAAAACCTATATGTTTATAGGTAAAAACACCATTTCCACCAGCTGCTGGTTTTCTTATGTTTTGATAATATAACAGTTTATGTTTTCTCTTAAAGTAGTCATGTAGATGCATTTTGGCATTTATAGTATCTCATACATAATTACTTTTTTTAATAATAGTTAGTTTTCCTTTTGCATAGAAAAAATTACCTGTCCAATTATTCTCGTAGTATATCCCATTTTTCCATCTCTGGTCAAACAGAAAATGACGGCCACACTTGTCAGTGTTTTCTGAGCTTGTTGTTGATTCTGACTGATCTCCTGTTAAAAGAGAGAACAAACACCTGCATTGTTTAAACAGAATCAGAAAAAGCACAAACACACATTTTAGCATCACAAAGTGTATGCAGTTGATTCCCGAACAGGACACATTTTTCACAAAACGTATGTTTCACATTCCTGCAGGACTCCTTATTAAAATACTTGCATTATTTGTCCATCTTACATGGTACATTTGAAACACGTAAGGTAATGAATTCTAGATATAATATTGAAATTGAAATAACATTTGACACACTTAAGGTAATGAATTCTAGATATAATATTGAAATTGAAATAACATTTGACACACTTAAGGTAATGAATTCTAGATATAATATTGAAATCATATTGGTGAAAAGATTATTTGATTTAGGTTACTGCTTTTGTAAACATTCATTTATTTTATTTTGCTGCATTTTAACCCCTTTTATTTGTTTATTATATTGCATCTCTGATATCTCCACTGTTGGTCTGTTGACAGTAAAGCTGGTGACCCGCTAGCATTCCGATCAGCATTTACAGGTGGCTAAGAGTCTTTAGACAGAGTGCTGCATCTCAGCATGCATTTTTCACTCTTAGCCCCAATCTACATACCGTTCTTTTATAGTATACATTTTCTCCCAGCACCTTGTCAGCAACATTTTCAACCAAATCATTTTATATTCAGCCCAGTCTTCAATGTTTTAATCCCAGTTTGTAATGTTTTAAAATAATGCAGCGTATAGTTAAACTCTGACTACATTAAAAACTAGTTAGATATTCTACAGGACGATAATATGAGTGGTTTAAGGGTGGACCAGCAGTGGCAAACAGTGAGTGAGGTGCCATCCTTATCAAGCTAGAAGAACAATATATTGCTATCTGGGATTTTGTCCCTGTCCGAGGTATGTCCAAAGTTTTACAGGACAAGGCAAAACATTCTTATATTTTAATGTAAACTTAAAAGGGTGTAACTTCAAGAAATTCTGCAGCACTTTTATTAGTCCATTCATCGTGGAGTTTTCACATATTGGAGGGTCGCCGGTTCGATTCCCTGAACTGACAGTAACGACTGAGGTGATCTTGAGCAAGGCACCTAACCCCCAACTGCTCCCCGGGCGCCCCCTGCCCCCTAGTGTGTGTGTTCACTGGTGAGTGTGTTTGTGGGTGTTTCACTTGGGTTAAATGCGGAGACTAAATTTCCCCACTGTGGGATCAACAAGGGATTAAATCTAATGGACAGACTCACAAACAAGCAAATTGCAGGTGCTTCCTATTTAAACAGACTGAGACTGAACCTTATATCCAAAGTGTCTCGAGAATAAATGAAAGGCTATCTTATAATGCTGTAAAAACAAAAGATAGAATTACCTCAAAATGACTTTGAATGACCATACACATGTTTACACAAGACATGTTTTACAAGTTTCCAGTAGTTAGCTAGCTAACGTTAGCAAACCCTGCTAACCTGTCAGTAATACAATTAGCTGCTCCTAGCAGCTTTGTAATTAGACTGTATTCATATTTACTTACTTATTGGTCTGTCTGGCTCCGACTTTTTCGACGCTTTAACATTTAGTCTTATTCTTGCGATGTTATGTTGAAGGTACTGAACACAAGTTTGCCTTGTATGCGGATCCTGGTTGGAGATGCTCGACGCTGCTGCCGGCGGTGTTAACAGTTCAGGAGAAGTTAAGGCTCGCATTTCAGATGCTCTCCGGTAGCCCGGATGGTATTACATGTTTTGTTGTAATCCTGGATTGCGAAGAGTCATTCTAATGTTAGAAAAATGGCTGGTCTGTATAGACCTAACTACTGTATATTTGTGCGTTCTAGTAACATTTACTGTCACTCTGTAATGACAAAACGCAGCGTAGTAACCGCCACTGGAATTTAGGTACAAATCCACCTGTATTTCTACAAGCCCCGCCCATGTGTGATATGATTGGTTAGTGGTTCTTCCTAACTATTGGCCAATCCTAGAGAACAGTACAGAAAGTATAGACATGTCTGATAATTTCCTTTATTAAAGGGAGTAAAAATGAAAGAATAAATGAACAAATACATGCACAAAAGCTTAAAATGTAATATTATTTATTCCAAAAAGCACGAATTTTTCAACATGCACATTGACGCCAGCCCTTATCTTCCACACCTGATTCCACTGGGTAACTGTGATAGTGATGGTTTATTGATGAGGTGAGACTGTTTCATCTCCTATAGTTTCTAAAAGTGCTGTCACTTCACTTAGACCATGGTAGTTTATCTCTCCACTATACTGAGTATATATCCATGTAAAGCACTTTGAGAGTTTGTAGCTAAAGTAAATAGTAGTTAGTAGTAAATACTTATATTTACTTAATGTACATGTACTTCAGTTAAATAATGATGTATTTGTTCCTTGCTGGGTATTTTTAATGCCTTTATTTCTTTATTTATATTAGTGAATAATGGAATTTACCAATCACATTTAGACCATTCCTGTTTAGCTACTAATACTTCTTTTTTATGTTTCATTTTTTTCTGTTTTATTATTGACAACACCAGTACTGTTTTTGATTGGTTACATCTCTGACTTTGGAGCTTTCATATTTTATTTTACACCAAAATAATAATAATTATAATAATAAAAACAGAGGAAAATTGGGCCTGTGCTGATAGATGCTGGATTTACAGAAGAATTACTTTAAGTTGGTTCATTTAAAGGCACTTTTACTTTACTTGTGTCAGTATTCTGCCCAAATATCAATAGGTTTACTTGCAACTGCTTCCCCCAGGGCCGTAAGTGTATGCAGCAGGTGGTCAAGACAGCCCAGACACTCTCAGGAATGGCCCTTTCACCACTAGAGGACACTCAAGGGTCCTCAGGAGGGCCCACAAGATCATCAAGGACAAATCTTCTTCTCAACACAACCTCTTCACACTTCTCCCATCTGGCAGACAATATAAGAGTATGAAATCAAGGACCACCAGATTACAGCCATCAGAGCTCTGAGCACCTCACTTCCTTCCACAAACATTTGACCAGTAGAGTAGTTCATGGTCTGTCCTCTAGTCTACGAGATGACCACTAAATCATCACAGACTGCTTTACTGCACAGACTTTTTGCACATATCCTGGTGGTTCAACATATCACTTCGAAATAAAGACCAGTAAGTATTATTATGCTAGGGCTGCTCTACCCACATCTAGCTCTTGGCCGCTAGATGGCAGTGTTGTACAATCACGTTTCAGCTCTTCACTCCAGAGAAGCTTTCAGAGCCGGTTCAACAGAAAATCAATCAGAGCAGTTTTACAACTCAGAGTAAAGTTCAGATCAAACATCTCCAGCAGGACAAGGAGATGTGAAAAGCACATAGTTATATATATACATAAGCTGTGTTTACAAATACAGTAGTTATCTTCATGTATAGGTCATCCATTGTTGGTTTCTGTAGTTTTAGTGCCATGCTTTAGACAGTAAACCAGCTGTTTGGTATAAGTTCATTTTCACCATGTAAAGTCCGAATTCGTCGCTACTAATGAAACAATAAGCCCCTTCTCGATTTAGAAAAGATTATATTTGATAACAGATAAGCTACATCAGCACTGCCATTAACTTTGGTATTCATTTTTCAGGACCGGGGAAAAAACAGAACACATATTCAACAGGTAATTATACAGAGACCCAAGCAACTAAATATAATATCTGATATTTCTGACTGTGGACATTCAGATTTTAGCCTTTCTCTTAATGAACAAAGTTTTAAATGAGCAATATGCATGATTTTTGTTTTTCAAACATTGGTAAAGAAAGTGGCGACGTTTGATACTGGACTCATATTGTTTCTTTTCGGCTTGTAAGAACTGAAATGTGGGGAGGAGGGACAGTGCATTTTCAGGGGATATGCTTCCCTGTATAGTTTGGACCATGAATTTAATAAGTTGCAGCTTACACATTGCTCCTTTAAGTGCCTTTTATCTGATAAAAGATAGTTTTGGTGGTCTACCAGGTCTTGTAGGTGTTTTTTCTCTGTGCAAGCACAAATGGCAAAAATGCTCAGAGAATGTTTGACCTCATCTAAATTGTTAGAAGTTTCCTTGCAGCTTTTAATCATTTTACACTCCATTTTTACACTCCTTCTTTATGCAGATTTACTTATCTCTTAACCGCTAACCTCTCTAGAAATATGAACCTAGTATTAATGTGTTATACACGTTATCTGTGTTATTATATTGTCACACGTTGTTATAGCCCCATTTCTCTTCTCGTACTGTATTTTCACTCAGGCGCTCCTCAGGAAACCTCCTCCCTCCCTCAGTGGTCCTCAGCGCAGCGCGAGGCCGCTTTAAAGCCTGCGCAGCTGCAGCTCAGACAGTCAGCGCGCGGAGAGCAGCAGAGAGAACGCGCTCAGATTAAGCACTAAGAGCAGCCCGAGCGCGAGCCGCACACGCAGGAGCATTAGAGCGCGCGGAGAGTTTAGAGCGCAGTGACGGATTTAACGCACGCGGTATTTATTTATTATTATTATTAACCAGGTTTAATATGCTGTTAATAGTATCAGTTCATGTTCGTTAGAAAGGAACTAGCTGCAGAAGAGTTTAACATCCCACAGGGGTCTGAATGAAGTGCTTTGATTTATACTAATATAACAACAACTACTGATCACTCCGGAGAAAACTGTCATTTGACGCTTATTAATGCTCTATTAGTGATTTATTAGCGGTTTATTAGTGTTCTATTAGATAATTAATTTCGGTCCGTTAGTATTCACGTCTCGAGCTGCCATGCTGGCCCTCGCGCTGGAATTCTTCGTGGTGCTGCTGCAGGTCGCGTGGGCTGTGTGCGCCGCCGCGCTGCGCTGGCTCGTGCGGCCGAAGGAGAAGAGCGTGTGCGGGCAGGTGTGCGTGATCACGGGTGCCGGCGGAGAGCTTGGGCGCCTGTTCGCGCGGGAGTTCGCGCGCCGCCGTGCCACGCTCGTGCTGTGGGACATAAACAGCACAAGCAACGAAGAGACCGCAGAGATGGTCAGAGAAATCTACAGAGAGCTGGACACGCAGACAGAGGGTAAGAGAGAGAGAGAATGAAGAGAAAGAATGGTGGGAGTTGAGAGATGGGGAGAGACAGAATGAAATGAGAGATAAGAGAGTAAAGTAAATAAGAGATGGAATGAATAGAAAATAGAGTGAATAGAAGCATGGGGAATGCAGAAAGAAAGTGGAGAAAGAATAAAGAGGGAGTGGAAAGAGAAAAAGAATGAAAAGTAGAGAAAGAATGGGAAGAGAGTGGAGAAGGACTGAGTGAATGAAGACTAGTGAAGAGAAAGTGAGGAAAAGAATGGAGTGTGGAGAGAGAAAAGGAGAGTTGAGATGAACCGAAAGATCAAAGAGGGAGTGGAGAGAGTGAGAAGAGAATGAAGAGAGGGTGAGACAGTGAGAAAGATAATGAAGAGGGAGTAGAGAGAGAATGAAGAGAGACCAAGCAATAATAAGGGGGAGTAAAGAGAGTAAAGAGAATTAAGAGTATATGAAGAGAGAGAATGAGAAAAAACAAGAAATGAGAGTTCAGTGCAAACTGTGGTAATATAGTTAGATAGATAGATAGATAGATAGATAGATAGATAGATAGATGACATCTCCAGCATCACATCACTATGGCAAGAGACAGAGCCCTCCATATTTGTCAGTTTGCTTGTACTAAAGGGTTGTATCTTAAATGCCTGTGCCTCCAGGTTCCGGATCAGAGGAGGGTTCTGCGTTCCAGCCGCAGGTGTACACGTACGTGTGCGACGTAGGTAAACGGGAGAGCGTGTATTCCACGGCTGAGCGAGTGCGCAGGGAAGTGGGGGAGGTAGACCTGTTGATCAATAACGCCGGTGTGGTGTCTGGTCATCACCTGCTGGAGTGTCCAGATGAGCTGATTGAGAGAACGATGGTGGTCAACTGCCACGCCCACTTCTGGGTGAGTGTTAAATGTGAACATCACTCTAATATAGACTTACTTCATTTTTACCAAACGTGTTTCCAGCTTTAAGACGTGCTACTTTCAATCTCCAGCCACTTCATTACAGACACTCACGTTGTACTTCCATTTGCTGGCCACTTTATTAGAAACACCAGCATGTTGGAGCTACAAGAGATGAGTTTCTGGGAAAGTGACATCTTTGAGTTTCTGGGCAGTCAAGACTGCATTTGTTTGTTTAGTGGTAGATCAGTCTGATTTCTTTAGGGAATAGAATGTAAACTCTGCCAGGTCAACGTTTTAAACAGTGCATTTGAGCTCTTTAGTGCAGATGGCTTGTCTGTTCTACAGTTGTTTTCATTAAGCCCATTTGTTTGCATACATAGTCAAAAATCTCAACAATGAAACTGCAATGTGTCAATACTGCTCAAAACCCTTACTGTTACACTAATACCACTGTATTTGTATAAACATTTTATTGCTCAGCCAATTCATAGCGGCATTAGCAAACATGACCTATGCTTTTATCGATGGGGCTTATGCTTTATGGCTCTTTCTTCCTTACACCAGTTAGGTTGGCTAGTTAGCATTTTAAACATTACACTAATTAAGTATTCCTTAATGGATGTGGCTGTTCCGTGCATTATTGGTTTGCCTCAGCTCTAGGCTTTTATGTGTTCCAGTAAAACATTCGTAAAACCAAAATGGATGCTTCCAAGAAAACTGTTCCTGTGCTTGCGTTTTTCAGAATAGAGTCGGTTTGCTCACCAACCATGTTAGTGTTAGCAATCTCAGTTGATATGTAGTATTTTGCTCATTCAAACACTGCAGCAACATGCCCACAGATAAAAAATAAACAGTACTGTAGATAAGACTGATTTCATTGTTAATAAACTGTCAGGCAGCCATCTTGGATCCTTTGAGGTCAGGGATGGTGAGGCTCTCAAGAGTTTCCAAGTAGGAAATCCGATTTTGTTCCAGTTGAAAGTTGGTTTGTTTACATTTGTTAACTTTTTGAAATTAGCTTAGTGTTAGCTTTTTAAAAGAACTGTTGCTTTAAGTTTGGTGTGCTTTGGTGTATTGCCATGGCCCACCTCCAAGGCTCAGACAGGTCTGTAGACATTTGCACAATGCTAATTGGTAACTGTTTTCATTTATTGTTAGCATTGACTGTTAACTTCCTTTAACATTAGCAGAACGATTCCATCAAGTTTTGGGTCCTTTGGTATTTTAGTATGGCGCCCCTCCAAAACCTAGCCTGAAACAAAAGCTGTGATTGGAGGGAGTGTGGTGGGGGGGTTAGCTTTGGTTTGTTCATTAAAGGCCCATTGAGGAGCACATCCTGCTCAAAGACGTGCCATTTGGACGAGGCCGTTTTCATCTGGCCTCTCTCTAATTAACCTTGTGTTGGTAAACGAACAAGCAGAGGAGTTCGGCAGGCTACATTGTCTCTGTTGGACCACCTGGGGATCAGCAGTTAGCTGGGGGTCACGCTGTGCTAAAGCCACACATTTGTGGGCATTTTTGTGTGTTAACATCTAAGCAGAGCAGGTTGTTTGTTTATTAGTGTGACAGAGTTACTGATGGCTGGCACAGAGAGGTGTGAATATTCACGCAGCGGCAGACGGACTTTCACAAAGAATTAATTAAGCAGCGTTGATTGGGTTTGTTGAATGGATAGATGAATGTACACCTTTGTGAATTGGAATTTGCAGCCTTTGAGGGTCCTGTTGTGAGACGTGGTGGTAATTTTATTTTACTATTTTCATTCATTGTAGTAAGAAATCAATTGTAGGGCTAGATAGCTCTATCTATCTATCTATCTATCTATCTATCTATCTATCTATCTATCTATCTATCTATCTATCTATCTATCTAAAGTGAGATTTGTTCAAAGCTTGAGGAACCACACATCTGAAGAGTTTAATGAAGACCCTGAAGGCTTCCTCACAGGAAGTTATTTTATGAAATCTATATGCTGCCTGATCAATGAGGCTTTTTTTATTGACTCTTTTGACATGTTTTGGCCCAAAATCTTTTTTTTAACCCCAGTTATGGTGAAGGGACACTTTTTTTTTTTTTAGATTGAACTTTTCCCATAATCAACATTACATCAACAGGTTCACTGGCAGGTTTGGATGGTTTGCATTGTAGGCATCAAAACGTTGGGTCACCACCACTGTAAAGCAACCTTACTTTATTTACATGTCAATCACTGTGTTATGTAGAGATTTAAATGTGGGGCTGAATTTAATTTTAATTTTTTTTCTTTAATTATCCCCTTGTAAATATGCGACAATGCCCTCAAACTGCAGCAGCGTTTTCTAGCAGATGCACTTGTTTGGTGGTGTAGTCGGAATCCTCATTAAGGTTTTAGGGGATAGTTTTTAAGCTCTGTGCGGTGAGTCTGCTGGTATAAGATGAAAGCAGACTTTAATGAATAGGGACGTGCACTGGCCACAGTGCAGAGGATGTGGTTCGTTAAAGCCACAAACCAGCCTGCACCGGCACAGCTCTTTGTCTGAGAGACACATGTAACTTTAATTGGTCAGTTGGTCGCTGCATGCTCACAGCACTTTGGGCAGATGATTGTTGCTACATACTCTCTTTTTTAAAGGAGGTTTTATTTTTTAAATCTTTTAGAAGAGACTGTTATAGCTGATGATAACAAAAACATGTTTTAAAGGGGGATTTCTTCATTATTGCATAAGTAAACAGTTAAGATGTAAACAAGTCATTCAGAGTGGTTTGAAGTGCTCTTACGTCACAACTTACTGAGAATTGTTCACAGTGGTGGTGTTTGGAAGCAGATGCCCACCTCCAAAAACTCCCTTACAAGAAGTAATACAGGAAATAGATACAAATAACATCAGTGATAATTCATTTTTACAAGACCTTTTTAACTTCTGTTCATCCATTAGAATTAAATTAAATGTGATGTATGTAAATGTATGTATGTGTTCAGTTCTAATGTGCCTCTGGCTGGGCCTTATTTAAAAGGCAGTCCTATATAACTCCAGCATAAATGGGCAGAGCTTAAACAGAAATAGGTTATTTATTCACACATATTTGCATACACAGTTGTTTTTTGTGATATCACAAAACAGTGAATGTTTTTGGAGCTTCATTTACATACCTGTTTTCAGAGTTAGTCTGTAACTCTAGTTTTAAAGTGGACACTCGTGTTTGGGAACAGTGCAGGCCTCGCTCCAGATGGACCTCATCTTTATTTTACTGGATTGTATTGTGGGAATATAGCAGTGCAGTGAAAGCCAACGGAAGTGAGGTCACTCTCTCTCTCTCTCTCTCTCTCTCTCTCAGATGGCAAACTACTCATTAGTCAGAGTTTGTAGCGGGAGAGCATGGCGGGCAATAAAAGAGACAGAAATTTTTTACTTTTATGTTATTACAGTGCCCAATACTCTGAAATATTATTGTCTTATTATAATATTTCCTTGCCCTGCAAGAACTGCAAGCAAAAGTTACAATTTGTTACTACTCGCTACTAGGTATTATTGCTATATCTATTACACTACATGTTATACTGTATGTATTACATTATGTTGTATCACACTTTTCATATCTCAGTGCTATAATCGCAATGCTGCATGTTCTTCATATCGTGCAGCTCTAGTGTGTATTTGTAGAGATTCTTTTTCTTGCGTTTCCTTCTACGTTTAATCCCCCACTCCCCCTCCCTTTATGCTTTTCCTTTTCTGAAGTGAAAAAAGTGGTGTTGAACGCTCCTATTCGCTGTGATTTGTGGGCAGCACATTCCACAAGTGTGACGGATGCAGCTGTAGGCAGACGCAGTGAGAGTGAGTTTGGGCTTTGTAGAGAGACTCTGGCAAACGTCCCTGAGGAGAAGCGTGAAACGAAAAGCATGAGAGAAAAGAATCAGTTCTTAGACAATGTGTTCTTGTTATTGTGATATATTTCGTCATGATAGCCACAACACTGGGGTCATAAAAAGACCATTTAACCAATTATAGAGCCTGTAAACAGTATTAGCTAGTATTAATTGTATACATTTTAAATGAATAGTTTTTTTATACTTTTAGCCTAATTTAAATGCAGCTCTACTATGTCCTGTCCTTTCTTGACCCCTTTAACTGATTTGATAATTACCAGGGGTTCCCACGAATGAGAGTCACTGGGAAGAAAGAGAGGCGTACCAGCAATACAGTTTTATGTTTCAGGTTTATCGATACTGCTCTGATATTGGTTCACCTTTAGAAAGCGTCCAGCGGAGAGAGCTGAGAGCTGTAATGACGAGCTGCTGCCTGACCCACTTCTGCCACAATTACTTTCTTGTCTCGGGATCTGCTTGACAAGATTCCAAGTGGCAGGAGCCAGAGTTCTGCTGCATTCCTGCTGGACCTGGAGAATAGGGCCGGCCGGGAAGAAGGGTCTCAATCGGGTAGTTTTAGATGGGCTTAGAGCTGTGCACCTGCATTTGTTACTTAATTTGGAAACACTGATATGTGGCATCCAAAGCCATTTGGCAGCTATTTGGATGTTGAGTAGATTATTGTTGCCTTTTTTAAAACAATGTTATGTGACATTAGTGCTTTATAATGTTCATGGTTGAACTTATCAGGAGTGACTTATGACTTATTTAAATACAGGCTGATCAGACGTCTATGAGGTCAAACACTTTGAACACATTCTCCTTGCAAAATACGTGCCAAATTTTGAATTTGTGCCTAAAATACAACTTGTTATGGTAGAGGAACTTAATTTTTTGACGTTTGGTGGCATCCGTACGATTAACGTCTATCTCTGTATTCTTTTTATCCCTGTCTGTTTTGCATTTTGCGATTTTCTAGTTGTTTGATCCCATTTTTTAGCCTTAAGGGTCTGCGTTCTCTTTTCACTCCGCACACAAAAGTAAACGTTTTTCTTTCTTTTGAATGGCTTTGTTTAAGTTAAATTATCATCAAATGGCAGCCTGAACACTCAAAGCAAGAAAATGCCACATTTGGCCGCATTAGCACAGACTGGTCCCCTTTGTTCAGCAGCTAATTAATGTCCAGCCTCCACACCCAATATTTGTACGTATTCCTGTTGTTTAAACAGTAGCACTAATCCAGGCTGACGCGGCAGCTGAGAAAAGCTTTTGTGTGCAGCGCTGCACTTGAGTTGGTCTCAATTAGGAGGCGCACCGGGCATGGGTTGAGGAAGCCCTGCGCTGTTGGGAGTTAATTTAGCGTAAACGCAAGCGTTGAGAACCAATTACGGAAGCTACGATGTAAGACATGAACTCGTGTTTGGCTTCACACGTTTTGTGTCTGAGAGGTCGGTGGGGCCACGGGGGCCTGATTCACAGCTTAAGCGATTTAGCGAGCTTTTTAAACATCACAATATGTTTTTCGGAGGTTTGCAAAAACAGTAGTGCTACAAAGGCTTAGTAAGGAGGAACGACCAGGCACACTTAATGAAGCACCAATATGGGAATTGTGGACCAATGACAATCCAATATGATTCCAAGATATGTATTTATGTACATATCTGCTGATAGTGATACATGAAGATTAATAAAGTGCAGATAAAGTGTAATACTCATCTGTGGAGCAACAAATGCAGTAAAGGGAATACAGTTCTTATTCTGCGTGTACATTATGTGTTCCTAAGTCATCAAATATCAGTTTGAAATCAGGCCAATCTAACCGTTAATCATTTTTAACAGTATTATCAGCCAATACCAATATAATTCCGGCGATATAATAATACACTTGAGCGGTGTTTGAAACAGCAGTAAAGTAATTGTGCATTGCTGTTGTGTGCTGGTTGTTGTTGATTACAGTGGTGTACATCTGGCTATTTTAAGATGC
Source organism: Prochilodus magdalenae (assembly GCA_024036415.1). Classification (NCBI taxonomy): domain Eukaryota; kingdom Metazoa; phylum Chordata; class Actinopteri; order Characiformes; family Prochilodontidae; genus Prochilodus; species Prochilodus magdalenae. The sequence continues at coordinate 87,992 of JAMWET010004128.1, read as the reverse complement.
ATGCAGTTGTTCATTGTTCTAGAAGTGTTGACCGTACCCAAGTATCGTAATAATAATTTATCACAGCATTGATTACGTCATAATGACCACCCCTATAGACAACTCACTGCTTATAATTGCTAAACTCATGCGCTCATGTCACAACACTCTGTTAAATCTGAAATTTGATTAGGCTAGATAAACCGGTTTTAACACATTCTTTGTGTTTAGGTTCAGGTAGTAATGCTCTGTTTTTGGTCAGGAAGTTCACAGCAGCAATTGAATCTGTTTTACTGGTCCATGTGCTTACTGCAAAGTTTGCCTTGCTGCTGAAATGAGTGATATGAACATCTTTAGCTACAATCCTCCGTTTGCATTCACTCTAATTTTAGCATTCTGAGGGTAGATTTACCCTTTGTTCTGTCTAGTACATCTCAGGTGACAGAATAAGCTGTGCTTAGTTAAGAGCATGTAACATGGACCACTGAATTTCCTTCACGTTTAAGGTTCATGTAGAAACGAATGACGAGCATTTCTGTTTAAGTAAAGCCACATGGCATAACAAATCAAATGAAAGAAAAATGTACAGCATGAGGCCTTTTAAAGAAACCGCAAACAGAACATAGTCAGTGTTGGAAATCACAGGTCTTTTTATTCGGCCATTAATCACGCTAACCTGTTTTTGGATGGTCTGGGCGAGGGAGAAATGCAGATGCTTGCAGATGGTGCGGGAATTCCAGCAGGTTGTTGGATTGACGTTTTTAAAGCCTGCTGGCAAAGCTGAAAGGCGTTTTAGCTCATGGAGCACAACTGTGCGAGCTGGTACCACTCTCAGGCTCGTTTCCCTCCATCATAGTTATGAACGCCGATATCACTGGCCCTGTCTGTTATTCTTGGCCACCTGTTTTTATATGCTGTTCTTGGAGAATCCTCTATACAGCCTTGACTTGATTATACAGACTGGACTGTATTTCTTCTAGCATACAGCAAGTAAAGGGCCCATAACTTTTTTTATTTATTTTACTTTTCCCCCAGAGCTCCACAGTGCTCACAATTCATTTCTTTATATTCATTTCCAGCATCTCTTCATCCAGATTAACTAGCTGTTCATTGTACTGTGATTGATACTGATATATGCAAATGAGCTCTGTTCTGAATGGCTGCCTAGTGTTGTACTTTACTGGAAATACAGTACGGGCACTTCTTATAACATCACATTTCTTATAACGTCAACAAGAAGGGAAATGGAAAGCTGGAAATGAACAATACATTTAGAAAATTTATAGTTACATATTACATCATTTTATTTCAAATAAAAAGCATGTCAAATTCAGGCTTCCATGACATGGGCCCATTAAACAGTGTAGTCTCCTTCTTCTGTAACTACAATTTACATTATGTATGGACGTGTTCGAGTCCACAAACAGATGTATAAAGGGTAAAGCATGTTTCTAAAAAAACTAAATACTTTCAGTGTGTGAAATTAAATATGCTGCCTGATGTTTAAGATACTGTATACGATTGATTGGGAGTTTTAGGCTTAAACTTGTATTTAAAATCCTTTCAGATGGAGGCGTACATGCAGAGCGAGGCAACATTATTTGACATATTTTTCAGATTTCCCACTATTTTCTATCATAAAAGGAATGGCTTTATTTGTGCTGCAGACAGGACCCTAGGTTCTTGTCACATTAAGAACGAGAGATCAGCCTCACACACTCATTCATTTCACATTATATTCCATCTTAATTTTTTGAAGTCAAGGAGCCAGCAGTGCTAGTGTCATTGTTTGCTTTCCTCTAATGAAAGCACCCAACATATTACTTCCAAATGAAACATAATTTGTCTTGTTAATACTTCTGGAAGTTGTTCTTTGTCCAGATAAGTAAGTAAGTTCGGTTTAAATTAGTCTCGGGGGATCTTGTGAAAACGGAGCAGTCAGTAACGGCCTTTCAGACAGAAACAGAACTGTTCCTGAACTCCCTCAGTAGAGCTGAGCAGATGAGGATTGTTTAGTCTTTGTGAATTATTAGTAGAGGGAGGGAGGGGGAAAAAATTCAGGATCAAAGGGCTTTGGCAAAGATGAAGAGCATCAGGAAAATAACCTCTTGTCTCTCTCTCTTTCTCTCTCTCTCTCTTTCTCTTTCCCTCATCCTCTTCCAGACCACCAAGGCATTTCTCCCCAAGATGTTGGAGATGAACCATGGCCACATTGTGACAGTTGCCAGTTCACTGGGCCTCTTCAGCACAGCTGGCGTGGAGGTTAGTGCACTGCAGAAACTGAATAAATCTACTGGCAGTTTCAGATAAAAGAGAAAACCATAGAAAGTTTAGAGAAGACTTAGAGCAGTGGCTTATCACAGCATTAAACATCAGCACTGCAGTAACAGCTCTCACTCTGCCTGTTAAAGAACAGGACATCTGTCTGGTTCTATATAGTTTATAGTATATACAGTTCCGTAGATGTCTATCTAAGTATGTATAAAGTATGTAATGCATATTTTCTAAGCCCAACCCTAATTAACCTTCCCTTTTAAAAGATACGTGACATACGAAACATAGTTTTGGTAAGAGAGTGCTGTACAATCAGGAGCATTTTTCCGGTTGTGAAATTGAGAGCGGATTTCTGCTGTTTTTCCAGCCCACAAACATAATCCAGCAAGAATTCTAAAGTCTGAAAATTTATATTCTGTACTATAGCATTCATATTCAGCTTTTTTTTAGTCTTTCTCTATTCATTAATTCACACAATGAGCCTTCCTTTCTTTTTTTTTTCTTGGATGTAAATACAGTCTGTTTGCTGGGACGGTTAAAGGATTGATGCCAAACTGGTTACTCTAGCCTGCGCCAGTGAAAGGCTGCTCTGAGTTAATATTCTGCTGCTTGTACAACTTCCTTTCACTGCTGTCCAACCTGGTGTCATTTTTCCAGCGGCCTTTGGGGAGAAACTGCCTGTTTTGTTTTGTTAGATGCCCATATGCTTGTGTTGTAGCAACCCTTATCCTCAAGTTAGTCTCACTTCAAAGCAGCCGGCAGCGTTTCTGACCCATTATAATGGGTAGTAACAGTGAGTGTGGGTGGTTTTATGGCCTGGTATTAATGCAGTGAGCAAAGCTGCCGGTGACGTTGTGCGGATTCTCTTTATCCCTGTGTGTTTATCTACACACATCTGTGTTTGACCAGGCTGGTTTTGAAGATTATGTCCACAGTGAACCACATCAAAACCTTCCTGCAGCAACGCATGGCTGAAGAATGCTAATGAAACTGTAGAATTAAGGCGTTCGGCTGGTGCAGTGTCATTACAGAGAGGAAAAGAGCCTCTGGAGCTAAAGTTTTTAAAAGACTGCTGTTTTTTTTTTCTTCACTACTGCAGGATTACTGTGCAAGCAAGTTCGGAGCCATCGGTTTCCACGAGTCCCTTAGCCACGAAATCAAGGCTTCAGAGAAAGACGGCATCAAAATGACACTGGTGTGCCCTTACCTGGTGGACACGGGCATGTTCCGAGGCTGCAGGATAAGGTAACTTATTGGATTTCCATTGAATACAGAAGGAAACAATAGGGATGTGGTTCAAGTGGGCACTGCTAAACAGTGCTCAGGGTAGCTTTGCCTGTGTCCACTCATGTCACACTCAGCTTGGCTTTCTGTTAGCACAATGACGTCCCTACGCACGCGCTCTCCTGTTTCAGACGCAGGTTCGCCTCTTTGACACAGGATCCAATTACGGTCCAACAGTAGTTACAATTACAGACGCACAATAGATTAACTAAGCTCTTTTGCAGCTTTCAAGTGGTCTTCGTTTTATTGAAGTTTATAGAGCTCCAGATGCTATACAGCAGCTTTTGTTTTCAATATTCTACTTGTGTTGTGCTGAATGCTACCATAAGGCACACTTTCAGCCACCCCTTATTTTGTTGCAGCTTAAATTCAGCATGACATGCCCAGGATTTCACACCTTTTATTAAAAGCAAATTTGAAAAAAAAGGATAGCTTTTTTAATCCTGTCATCTCATGTATCTGGCCACATTCAGCCCAGTTTACCATATGTATTTTAAAAGACCAAATTCCTGTTTTTCTGCAGTTCCTTCCATTTAAATATGAATTTTGCTCCACATGTAAAATACCTTCAGAAGGCAAAAGTGTGCGCCAGCAGGCAGGCAAAAATAATATGAATCAATGGTTCAAATGTCCTCTGAGCTTGCCTGAACACAAATGGACTAAAGAGCTTTTCTAATCTCAAAATTTTTTCTCCATCTCTGTCCAGGAAAGAAATTGAGCCCTTTTTGCCTCCGCTGCGACCGGAGTTCTGTGTGAAACAGGCCATGAGGGCCATCCTGACTGACCAGCCAATGGTCTGCACACCCCGCATCGTCTATATGGTCAACTTCATGAAAAGGTGAGCATTGACCTTTACTTTAGTTTTCTTCACTCTGTCTTAATGCTTGGTGGTTCTGACCGATATAATTTGATCTATAATGCTTATATACTCTTATATACTTATATACTGTTTTTGGTTCTGATTTAAACTTATTTATTCTCTCTTTCTTTGTTCCAGCATCTTGCCATTCGAGGCCATTGTTTGTATGTACCGTTTCCTGGGGGCGGACAAGTGCATGTACCCTTTCTTGGCTCAAAGGAAAGAGGCTATGAACAACAATGAAGCGAAGAACGGGATCTAGATAACGACTCCTGAACTCCAGGGCACATTCGCTACCCATATGAGGAAACACCACTGAGAGCAGAGTGGACAGAAGAGAGACTGAATTCAGACTGGTGCACTTGCATTGAGCAGATGCAAAGGTTTACCATATTGTTCCTCTGGAACAAAGAAAGCTGTGTAACTACGCTAAGGATTTATTTGTCTTTATTATTTTTGTTTGGTTTGTTTTAAAAGAAGCCAACCATCTATATACTGTGTCAATAGTTTTGAAATCATACATGAGATATTCAGTAATTATTTACATGATGTAGTCACCAGCATTATCTAGTGTCTTTGTGAAAATATACAGTATGTTACTGTATGAGCAGTAAAATCTTGTCACTTTTTTATTTGTAGACATGCACTGTAATTACCTAATTTCTCTACACTGCCAATACTATTAGCTAAACCATTACTCCACCTCATTTCCCAGGAACTAGAGGCAAACATTTCATCTGTCAGAAAAACGCCCCAACATTTAATCCAGTGTTCAGCCCAAAATAAAACAACAAACTCACTGTTAAACCAGACCATAACAATAAACAGAGCATTAAACACCTACTTTAAAACCACGTTAAACACCAAACAATACAATAAACCCAGTGGTAAACCAGACGTTAAACTCTAGGGGTAAACTCAATGTTAAACCCAACAATAAACCCCAAAGTTAAACCCAGCTGTGAATTCAGTGTTAAACCCAATGGGAAGCCTGACGTTTAAACCCAGTGATGTTAATGACCATGGCAAATGCAACATCCCCAACAATGAATCCAAAGATAAGCTGCTGCTAAATCCAGCGCTGGACTCGAATGTAAACCCAACCTTAAACCTAAAAATAAACATAGCTAAAAACTCATTGTTAATGTCCATCTGAAATTCTACATTAAACCCAAAATAAACCCAACCTTATTAACCTTACACTTGATCACTGCATGAACGGTTTTGCCATTTCAGCCTTTGCTGTCCGTTAAACCAGCAGTCCGTCATCCATACAGAGGTAAATGAGGAGTTGTGGCTTGCATACGGAAGCTTAGCCTGCATCTCTTGACTGGTACATTTTGTGACAGATCCAGTCAGTGAGCAATCTGAACTAAGGGTAACCTGTTCTCTACAAGATCCATCCTGATTCAAGAAGAAGAGAACAGACCCAAACAAGCCCAACTCTATTGATTTTGGGGGCCATTTGTCAAATTGTGTTTCTAAATTGCATCTGGCTGGAAGAGGGTGCGTGTCTTCTTATTTTGTTTTTTCAATCAGTATATACTTTATTTTTTTAATCAGCAGTTCTCGGAAACAGGACACGGACTGAAGAAAGTATGTAAACTGTCAATTCTGACTGAAATGGAGCGTCTACGTTTTCATTTCAACAACATCCAGCTAAAATCTTTATCATGTTTCTTGTAACTTGGACTGAAATTGCTCTCCATTAATAGATATATGGATATATTGTATGTCTAAGAAAATCATTTATGAATTTAATGTACATTCCAATAGGCACCATTTCTTCACTTATAGTGATGAGCCTAAAATCACTACCTCTTCATTTTTTTTATTTTATTTTATTTTTTGCCATTTGTTGACAGTATGACATTATGCCTCTTTTTATAACTTTCTTAAGACTGCTCTATAGAGGAGCAAATGATGTGGTTCCAATGTTTAGTGTCTCTACCTAACTTAAATTAATAAAGTGATTTAGATTGTGAGTTTCTGATTGTTGGGAGTTCAATGGGGAGTAAAATGACATTTTCTTTCCTATCTAGGTTTCACTCTGCTACTATTCTCCTGTTTCTAAATGCTAATGACTGTTGGTAGTGCTGTGGCATTTAATTCTGTGGTATAAATATAGACATAAATGTAGGTGTGTCTGAAAAAAGTACTGGCTATAAGAGACATTAGTCGTGGGTGGTATGGCCAAATGCAAAAAAACTATTTTCTGGTATATTTCTTGGTATGCCATGGTATACAAATTACTCTACCAATTTGGTTTAATGTCAGAGTGGAAAACAAATTTAGCACCTTCTAACTGACCTGAACTTTTGTTTGTTGTTGTCAACACCAAAATTATCAGAACATTACAGAAATGCTCCAGTAGTGACTACCAGTAGAGAGCAAATTATGCATATCACTCCAAAAAGGCTAGCTTTGTTAGTGTTTCTAGCTAACAAGCTAACACTCCAATAATACATACTTAGGAGAAGTGGTTTGTTAAAAAAAGGAGCATACCGGGGTTGGAGGCAAAACCTGTACCGTGGGGCTAGTCATCATGATCAGAAACGCCAAAAAATGTATCAAGAAGGCAATTTGATCAGACTGACAGATCTCTGTAGTTTGTGAAGCACAGAGCTGATAGGACTTCTTCCACCCACTAACAGCAGACATAAATCAAGCCAAAGTCAAGCAATGCTGTCTCCTTCCAGACAGGCTGCTGAATCCTAAATATATTCTTGAAATGCACAGGTAGTTAAGTCTCAGTTGGTGAAGAAAGTGTATTTTCACTCTGTAGGCATGTTTAATAAGATAATATAGTAAAAAAAATTCTTTATCATAGTGGCACACACACATATATGCATACCACTATACATACATATATATATATATATATATATATATATATATATATATATATATATATATATATATATATATATATATATATATATGTATAGTGGTATGCATGTATGTATGTATGTATGTAACTCAATTTTGTATATGTATACACAATTTGAACACAACAGCTGTGTAAATTCAATGATGAATGAATGAATGAACCAACAAAAATGGCCTACAGCTGCTTTGACATACATTAACTTTAAATTAGTTTTTTTTTTTAAATCTCCTGTAAAGTTGCCATTTTGGAGATCTGGAGATACCACAGTGGCCATCCTCCTACAATGATACTTCTGACAGTGTACTACTTGCACAATCTAGCTCTGAGAAACAGATGGGCATGTGCTTCTGACTTGGCACAGGGGTTATCAATGGAAACAGGAGTTTCTGGGACAGCTCAGACATTGCATAACTTCAATCTCTATGGACGGCATCCAAGAACAAACCCTTGCTCACTCCTCAGCACAAAACTGCAAGATTATACTTTGATAAAGAATTCTTGGCATAAGCAGTTTTTAAAAGTAAAAGTATTATTCAGCTTATTCAGATGTTGATGCCTGTGTTTTGAGCTCCCTATATAGATAGCCTTTAAATACTGTGTTACCAACCTTTTAAACACAATCATCAAATAAAGAGCATGATTATTACTGACACCTTTACCTTATTTAGCACTTAGGCTTTTGCTCCAGTCAAACTAAACACTGTGGCACATTAAGTCTTACAGAAAAGTATTTCAAACCCAAACAGAGGATGAAGCCTGAGCTGGTGGCTGATGTCTGTGGTAGCGCCCACCTGTTAGATACTAAACTACAAAATAAAAAGCTCAGTTTATAAAAAGTGACCCAATACACTGTGGATGCAATAGTAACCCATTATAAACTGTGTTCAGGAAACAGCTCATTTTATTTCACTATAGGCTCATCTAACAGCACGACCGCTGAGAACGTTCTAATTCTTTCCATCCGTGTGACACAGTCTTCCTGGGCAGAGCGAGGAGACAAAAACATGGATCATGTTAACGTTTATGTTGGTCTGGATGCATCACTCCGAGCTGGACCACCTACAGTCCGGCCGGCTGCAGTGGGAGTGGAGTTTGACTCACTTCTTCCATTTGTTTCTGGTCCACCCGGGCGGCCTGTGTTGTGGTTAGGGGTGTCATCGCTGTAACGCCGCAGTGGGAAATTTGTCATACAACAGAAAAGCCCGTCTTCGGCTGAAGACATGAATGACTGGCAGTGAATGACAGTAGTTTAACATCAGCGGATGTATAAACCCCAGCGTGCATGCTTACGTCAACCCAGCAGTCTAGCTTCAATCAACCTTCATTTTGACTCGGAAGTTCATTTAGTGTGATCCTCATTTACAGTGTAGTAGTTAGACAGGGAATATGAGAGTTTGAATTTAATAAAAGTAACAAATCAAAACTATTAAGACTATATATATATATATATATATATATATATATATATATATATATATATATATATATATATATATATATATATATATATATAAAAGATAAGGTAAAATAACATGGTTAAATAGTTAAATGAAAATAGGATGGTAAGATCAGCAGGAGTGAAGGTGGTTAGATACAGTGAGTGATGTTTCCAGTAATGTATTCCAGTTCGCAGGTGCACTGAGAAGCAGATCTTCCCTGGTCTGTAAAAACCTCCTGGCACTTAAATCTTGCATCACATCACCCCCAAGTCACTCCTCAAGATCCAGGTCAAGTGTCAAAGTCTTCTATGGTTCTGTCCTCAGACCAGTCCTCAGGGATCCCCAGATGGGCCAACAGCTTGATTCTAACTCCTAACCCAGGGATTTAGCAAACAGTGGGCTACCTGGGAGTCCTGGAAGACTGGTTCAAGGTCCACTGTAATACAGCTTCAATCTGTTGATGTATTTTTGACAGGCAAGATAACAATCTTATGTAAGACCTCTGTGGCAAAAACTTTCTTTTAACATTAAATGATGCAACAAAGAAATGTTACCATGAATGTTGATCTAAATGGATTACTGTGTCATAATGTGGAAATGCCAGTAAAATTTCATGAGGACTGGACCAACAGAAGTAATGTTAGAAGTAGTAGAAGATTTTCTGTACATTTTAATATACAATAACCATTTTTTTACCCATTACAAAAGCATACCTAAAATGCTTTAACTTTTACACATTTTGTTAGTTTCAGAAAATGAACTGTGCATTAAAACAAAAGGTTCAAATGTCAACACATCACTGTTTCAGTGTGACACCTGTAACAGCAAGTTATACAGAAGCTTGTCTTCGACTTAACATTTGAATGACAGGAAGTGGATGATTCGTGCAGCAGTTCAGCATTAGCAGCTGTAGTAAAACCCCAACGTGGGTGCTAATGTTAGCGTAGCAGCCTTGTCTGCATCACTACATAACTGTGTCACAACATAAGGCTTGTGTCTTGTAGAGAAGAGGTCCATACTGAGCCCCAGACTGTCCAGATCTTTAATCTCATCTCCCAAAACAGCCAGATGAAAAACAGTGGATAATGTAGTATGACCAGTTTTAAGACCCCTGCTCTACTTTCAATTGCATATTAGTTTTACCAAAAATAAGACTTCCCACCTGTTTTGGGCCCAGATAACACAGAGAACCCTATTATGCATATTTCATGGAAAACTGGCTGCCGCACTCTCTGTTATTACAGTTAGATAGAGTCATTTGACTTTATAAACTCAATAAGCAACATAAGCAGCTGATTAGGGCCCCACAGCTGACATGGGCCCCCTAACAACTTCTGGGTTATTATTATGCCATTATGCAGTTTCACTTTACCCAGCATTTATAATGGTCCCATGGCCACCAGTTAGATGGATAATCAAGAAATACTGCATCCAGAGACCACTGGATGGAGAATGCTGAGAAGGTTATCTATCATTTAAAATGGATGGTTTAAACATGCATCAAATCATCATCAACTGTAAAGAGTTAGCCAGTTATAATCGTATATCGTTTAGTCAGCTTGCTGTAGTTAGTGTTGTTTGTTAGCCTTTAATTTAACCTACTCTCAGCTAGCAGGATGGGCCTTCCCAAGACAACCCTGCTTCAGGTGCCCAGAAGGCTAGATGTACTGTAGTGTTATACACCCAACAATGGTTAATCAAGGACCGGCAGAAATGTCTCCTGAAGCCGGCAGCAATTAGTTTTGTTATAGTTGACTTTTTTTTTATATAGTGCTGACATTTATGGTCCAGGCCTGGCACTACCCAACTAAAGTCCTCTAACAGTTAACAAAGATTCACCACTGCAAATGATCAAGGCAGAACATTCTAGCTTAAATAATATTGTTTCCACTTTATGTGGCACTTGTTATTTTATTTTTGGTTAAAAAAAATTGAGCATGACAAATATTTGAATGGCTTTAACTTAGTACTTTTTATTTCCACACAGTACGGCTCTAAAGGCTTTGGTACCAGTCACTTTGTTTTTCACTGCGGATTTAGTTCCCTTTTAATGTAGCTGCTCTCACTGCAAAATGGAATGTTGAAAACAGTGATTCTAAACAATAGCAATTATTTTAGAGTGATGACATAAAAAACAAAGCATGGAGTCACTGTTACTCACAAGTTCAATGAATCAGACTGACCACCCCCTTACGAATCGAGAGTATTTTCATTCATAAGTATCAGTAGCAGTGAATGACACTTAGTGAATGACTGTTAGTGTGCAGTATTCCAGGATTAGCTGTAGTAAAACCTCAAACACACCCACTATTCTGCAATCCTGATGTAAGCTTTACTAAATGTCAAGAATGTGCTTTCACAAAAAGGGAAGTTTCTGCCTATAAATAGACTGAACTGCTCTATTGGGTTGGAATGCAGTTTCATTATAAAATGTGTCAGTGCTCTTTGAAAGCTCATGGCTCATCAGGGTAGTTTTAATCTGGACTTCCTAAAGCCGACCAGACAGATCATTTAAATTTACATAACAGAATCAGCATCGCTCGCTTACTTCAGTTTCCGCTGTGGAAAGTAGGCCATCTAATCGATCTAATTAAAACTGCTCTCAGAGAAGTGCTCCACACACATAACAGGTTCTATGTATTTGTGCTATATACAAACTTTTTGTATTTACATTTTGTACATGAGAGGTCTAACTGTAAAGAACCTACATGAACCCCTGCATAAACTGAAGAACTCTTTCCCCACACATATTTTTTCGAACACTGTTCTTTAAGGAACCAAAAGTGGTTCATCAGTCGAAGATTATTGGTGGGGAAAAACACTTTAAGCGTTCAAAGAACCTTCTAAGAAACATTAAACCATGCAAACAATCACTTGACTAGTCAATGTATTCTTTAAGATGTCACACTTCTAATAATAACCCTTGCTTTTGCTAGAGAACCCTTGAGGAACCTCCTATACTAAACACATTTCCACAATGGAAAGCTTCTTAAGAACCACTTCTAGCATGCAAAGGACCACTTAAACATTCAAAACGTTCTTTGAGATATCACAAATGCAACATAACCACTGGCTTCACTAAAGAACCAAGTTTTTGTTAAACAAACCACATTGTCCCACCAGTGGTTCTTTTAGGCCACAGTTTGAATAATCATTTACATCACTTTTTTATGAAGGGAGAACTGCTTCTGGACCATGGAGGACCATTTATCCACACATAGACCCTAGACAGTACCACTTTACCTGTGCAAAGAACTTCTTAGGAAAACAAACACAAACAAACAATCACTTAAGCTAAAAGTCAAATCATTTTGAAAGATATCAAAGTTCTAAATACAACCACTACTTGTACTTTAGGAACCCCCTTTAGCAAAACACCATCTCTTCAACTCACAGAACGAACAGCTTTGCAATAATGGAACCTCTTAAGAAACACTTTAACCTCGCTAAGAACCACTTAAGCATTCATAGGGTTCTTTGAGAACCAATGGCTTCACTAAAGAACCCCTAGAGAATTCCTGTTTTAACAAACACACTCCCTAATGGAGAACCACTTAATCCATGGAAAGAACATCTTAAGAACTACACTGTAAATCTTAAGAAAATCTTAAGACCCACTTTGACCACCCAAAGAACCTTCAAAGAACAATCGAAAAAACCCTTAAGCATTCAAACTGTTCTTTACAATTACCACTGGACTCACCAAGAAAAGCCTTAGCAAAACATCTTCCTGTAGTCTCTCAGGAAATAATCATTTATAGCACCTTTTTTTTAACAAGACAACCGTTTCTCCATCAAAGAGAACCACTACCCATACAAAGAACCTTGTAAGAACCCTCTTAATATCACAAGGAACCGCTTGGAGACCACTTTAACCATCCAAAGAACCTCTTAAGTGTTCAAATGCTTCTTTTAAATGTCACAGTTCTAAATATAACCACTGCCTTCACTAAGGAACCTTTAAAGAACCCCTTTTTAAGAAAACATCTCCTTTCTCCTGCCAGCTGGTAGTCTTCCCTGTTCTTTAACAAGGCTCAGTGGTCAGGGCGATGTCCAGTCTGCGCTGAAGCGTGACTAATCGGCCTGACTGAAGTTGTGTGGTGGGAGATTAGTTTTAATACAAAGCAAAGAAAAGAGAGCCATCCTGACAGCTCCATTCCTCCACCAGCAAATGGTCAGCTCCAATCCGTCTGCTGCTCCCGAAACAGCAGCTGCCTCAAAGCAAAAAGAAACACAGCTTAAGCTGCCTGCTGAGGAAATAATTGAATGTAGTCCTGCCAGGAATTCACACATCGAGACAAAAAAAAAAAAAAAAAAAAAAGACCCCAAGACTGTTAAAATGCTGCGCTTCGACCGGCAGCACCAGTAATTCCACTTAATAAGGAGATGATTCTGAACCAAAAGGATCAATAACAAATAGCGGAAAGTTCAATGCGAGCGCTCTAATTCTCCGCTGCATAGAAACAGCAGAAAGCCACATTGATTTTCCTCTTCTTTTGATTACTGGAGTGCAGGACATTCATTCATCTGTTCATTCATTAACCGCCTTCTCTCGTCATTCATTACAGCCAGAAGGACAGCATGAATGAATTTAACCTGAGATATATTGCACAATTATCATAAGCTAATGTTCTTCTCCACACTGATTTAATTTATGTTGCATTTTTGACATTTGTGTAGTTTAAATACCAAATACAGTCACAATTTATTTCTACCCTTGTAACTAAAACAATGGTCCCTTTATAACTATTGTAACTGTTCTAAATCCATTTAACTAGCTTATTAAGGTTATTTGGTTATCACATAACAGTCACTTAAAATTACATCACATTGCTAGAATATCACAATTTTTGTCAGACTGATTTGGTGCTTGTGACATTTTATATGGATTTCAAGGTGCCATCAAACTAACTGACATACCGTCAATCACAAACACTGTTGTCTCCTCCCTCAACTAAAAATTCTGAATTATCAAAAAGGGCAGTAAAACTGCATATGCATATCTGACAGATCTGACTCACCTATACTGTATTTACACCTCCAAAATGTACGTACACAAGCTCATGTTCTACCAGAGCAACAGCATCAAAAAATGACTATGCAGAGAAAGCTATCGTTCAAACTATTGATTTCACCAGATCAGTGGAGAGAATATAGAACAGAAACTCAAATATCTAGTAAAGAACCCCAGACAGACGATTGACAGATAGACAGATACAGCAGAAAATGAATGTATAATGTAAAAAAAAAACATAAAAAGAGGTTAAATTCTTAATATATACATTTATATCAATAACATTACATGAATAACTTTATAATGAGACAAGAATGTGGTGCATCAAATATACAATCTGCACAGAATAACTGAAGTTACTGAATTTGTTGCATGCAACTTTGACTGCTTTTGAATTGCTTTGGAAATGATGTTGCAGGCAACATGCAACCAGCTGCATGAAACTTTTACTGTGTAAATCCAGCCTAGTTAAACTGACTGTTTCAGCCACTGGTACTTTAAGACTGATGTACCATTGCCATCAGGACAAAGCTTTATTTAAGTAAAGTCATAAAATTAAGTGTTTTATATTAGAATCACAGATTTGCATGACCTGTTCCTTTCCCCAAGACTGAGACACAATGAGGTTGGGATATGGATCTCATCCAGCACTCAGCTGCTCTGCTTAATGAGAGCAAAGACCTTTAAGAACCTTCTCACGTCTCCAGCAGTACAGGACAGTTTGTTATGGGGATTACATAGCTGCATATCCACGTATTCGTTTTTTCGACACTGAATACCAGAGCTGTGTTCGTCCCATGGAGAGCTGCAGAGGTCCACCTGTTGTGAAATCTAATAAGACATGCATGGAGAGAACACCCATATACTAGGCATTAGCAGAGCAGGGATATTCTCTGGTTTACTCGGTGACTGACACCCTGTTTGGGGAGTGTTGGGGCAAAATGTAGGGTGGTTTAATATAGTTATAAACAATATGCCTTGATCATCTTATATTCCAAGAGATACTTCATTCGTCAATTTTCCCAGCAGTCAGAGACTGCTGCAGAGATTCATCTTAACCCAGAAGAACCCACAGTGACGTATGTGTCACAAGCCTTTTAAAAGTCTGTAAAGTTGTTTATACAGCTTTATCCCTCACCTAAACACATGGCGTCCCTGAGTCACCTATACACAACATCCTGGATGCAGTCACATGACAGTTGGTGAACATATGACCTCATTTAGAAAATGGCGATGTGCTTGGTAAGTGCAGTTAGACACAAAACCAGCTCATTTTAAAGTCTTGTTTTTGAACCTGAAAGATTTCAAACCATTTAAGAGCTCTAATGTTCATATACCCATATTCTATATTACATATACCCATATTCTATATCACATATACCCATATTCTATATCACATATACCCATATTCTATATTACATATACCCGTATTCTATATTACATATGCCCATATTCTATTACATATACCCGTATTCTATTACATATACCCGTATTCTATTACATATACCCGTATTCTATATTACATTTACCCACATTTTATATTACACATTCCCATATTCTATATTACATATCCCCATATTCTATATTACATTTACCCGTATTCTATATTACACATTCCCATATTCTATATTACATATCCCCATATTCTATATTACATATACCCATATTCTATATTACATACCCATATCTATATTACATATAACCATATTCTATATCACATATACCCGTATTCTATATTACACATTCCCATATTCTATATTACATATCCCCATATTCTATATTACATATACCGATATTCTATATTACATATACCCATATTCTATATTACATACCCATATCTACATTACATATAACCATATTCTATATTACTTATACCCGTATTCTATATTACATATGCCCATATTCTATATTACACATTCCCATATTCTATATTACATTTACCCGTTTTTTTATATTACATATACCCATATTCTATATTACATATAACCATATTCTATATCACATATACCCGTATTCTATATTACACATTCCCATATTCTATATTACATATCCCCATATTCTATATTACATATACCGATATTCTATATTACATATACCCATATTCTATATTACATACCCATATCTATATTACATATAACCATATTCTATATCACATATACCCGTATTCTATATTACATATACCCATATTCTATATAACATACCCACATTCTATATCACATATACCCATTCTGACGCCATTTCTAGAACACCATGATGGAATACCAGTTATGAAATCGTTGTTGTTGTGACACATGCTACCAGTATTATGACTCTATAATACTTACAGAGGACGCCATGTGACCTCTTTGTCACAATAAGACTGATCTATTATGATCTTATAACTGACCCTTCATTATTTTCCCTAATGGGGAAACGGGTCTGGGCTCTTATGGGTGAAATACAGCTTTTATAACATTGTATCATTCCAGGGCTATAAAACCAACTGTAGAAATTTTCGATTAATATTAGTAACATGTTTTAAACGAGGTGGGTGAATTGTGTCATTATACACACAACAGACTGATCCCCACCTCATCATTACCCATCAATAGCATCCTACAGTATTTTGGTTCTTCTAAGTGTCGGTAACAGTAGATAATGATGAAGCTAGGACTTTAGTGTGAAGTCATTAAGGGCGGAGCACACTGAGGCTTTCGCACAGCTCCATATGCTCCAGCAAAAGTTCCTGCTGGGTTTGATTCACACCATGTGTTAGCAGAAAAATACCACAACAGTTGGGTCACTACAAGGTGCAAATAATAGATCTGAGCTAAAGAAAATGTTTATCCGTTCTGAGGTGTTTGAGGTTGTAATGGCTGCCCTCAGAGCAATCTGCTCACAACTGTTTCAGAAGCCATCATGAATTTCATCACGGTTCAAACTGCATGGTGCAATTCAAAAATGATCAACTGATTATAGGTTATTATCATAAGAGAGAAAAGTATGGACCAAAAACAACTTTTTTTTGTGAAAATTCTTGAAATTATTTTTTATGGCAAAAAAAAAAGATTAACTGCATAGTATAACAACCAATACAATACTAATGTAACATAATATATGAATGCATTTGTTCACTCATAGTGGTCATATTTATGGTCATAAGATAAGTCTCCTGCATACGAATAATAAATGTGCCAACTATGCCAATAATAACTGGATTAGACCTGCCACTATTAAACACAAACGTAACTTAATAACAAAATCTTGATTAGTCAATTAAAAAATTTTAACCATTGATTAAAAGATGTACCTTCAGGGCAAGGGGGAGTAGTAGTAGACAGTTTGTATGATGATAATGCAAATTCTGAATTATTCACTACTTTGTCTTTTATACATTTATGAACGTTACTGTGTCTCTTCTCTATATACTATTTACACACCCAACACATACATATGCACACGCATTGGCACTGTTCAAAGATAAACAAGTATCTTCAAAATAGCAGCTTTAGGGAGTGGGCAAAAACGTTTACTTTTTTGAATCTAGATGAAAGTAAAGCTATTTAATTACATTTTGACAAATTTATGTTGGTCCATTCATCACAAACTTCTCATACAACGTAAAGGGCAGATTATAATAAAAACTGAGACGCATTGTTTTCCCCCCTCACACACGTGTATACATCTGTCAATATTACAACAAAACCTATATTTTTATATTTCTCCATTATTTAAAAATCTTTTTATATTAACGCCCCATATCCTGTAACATTTTTGGGAGAAAAAAGGTTTTTGGTTTTGTTCCATCAATGACAGGGAAGTCAAATAAGCTCCACCTTCTTTTAAGTATTTTGAAAGCCTCTTAAATTGAAAGAGCTGGATTTTCATTCACAGGAAATACTGACAATAAAATTCTCATCATTCTCGTAATTGAATTACATTCAAAAATAGTTATTAATAATTAAATACAGTTAGATTAAATTAAATATCAGCCAATTCCATCAGTATATCGGTTGGGCCCTGGCATGGAAATCAAGGCTTGATAAAAAAAAAAAAAGAGAAAGAAAGACAAGCACACAGATCTTTTAACACGAACTGATGTGATTTTACTGCATTTCAGAAACTGAAACCTTTTATCACACTGTGCAACCACAGAGAAAATGCCCTCCAGGCAAAGTGAACTTAAACAGATTCAAGTAATCAATCTTTTTAATTCACCGAGATCATGTGGATTTGGGAAAAAGAAAGCTGTTCTGGGAAAAACAAACAGCAAAACAGGATCTCCTTTCAAAGCTCCTCCAGAATGCAGTTATTAAAAGCACTCAGTTGATGTATTAAGTCAATACAACACACAACATGGGTGTAGATGTGTTGGACAAAACTGTGAGGAGAAGAACCATAGAAACAGAATTAGCAGGAGGTTGTAAGTCGAAGTCTATATCGGCAGTTTCCCAATGTACTCGTTTTCAATGTTTCTTTGTTCCGAGAATCGGCGACTCTAGAAGATCCGCACTGCCCAAAATGATGCCAAAGAAATGCCGTAACCTTCTGGGAAATTCTGTTTTTATGGTACACCGTTTTAGAGGGCAAGGCAGTCGGTGTTTCTTTACTGAAGCCTCCAGTTGCCTTCACTGGGGTACTTTAGATTTCATTTAGCCTCTACTTTTTAGCTCTAACACCAGTTTTATCCTTTAGTTTTTTTCTTCTGCATATGATACTCTGCAAGTCATACACATCCATATAGATAAATGAATGCTTTATGTCAGCATAAAAGGTAAGCTGGGTGACTATATATGAAGACAACAACTACAACTTTCACAGCACTGCCATTGGTTAATCTTTAAATACTCAAGCACTGTTATTCATAGATTAAAAGTAAAAGAAAACAATGTAACCCCCCCAAAAAGATAAACTACGGAACTTTGCTTTACCCTTATAATGTTTCATTTTAAATCAATGGTATGATATACACCTGTTTTTATTCATACCACTTGGAGACTAAGTGAAAATTAAAAAAAAAAAAATCAAAACATCTATCAATCAGGGAAATGCTCTATATAGTCACTTAAATTTCTTTTAAAGTCAACAGTACCATGCATAAACTCATTATCTGATTAGTTTTTCTCTTTTTTTTTACATTTGCTTGCGCATTTCTTTTAATAGTTAATTTCTCCATAGTAAATAAATGTGTTAAGATAGTGTTGTCTTCACATAGACTGAAAGAATGCTTTTTTTAAGCCTCTAAATCTGTCATTTCCTGGGACACATCCACCCTATTGCATGTTGACACGTGTGAAGGATACAGCGGCGGTCGCGGGGCTCCAACGGAGCAACGGAGGTTTCAGCTCCTAGACGACGGCCTTTGAATCCTTGCAGTCCTGAGCAGTGGTGCCTGAGTTAGTCTGTTTACTGTCCGTCCTCTCGGCCAGGTGCTTCGCTTGTCTGCAGAAATGAGCACACACACTGACAACTGGTGCCTCAAATACAGGACTGTAAGCCCATATGAGAAAAAAAAAAAAAATCATTTCCTCATGAAAATGCCGAGTGATCACACATTTAAGCATTTAATGATAGCAGTGGGCATCCAACAGTATCTAAAACGTTTTCATTGTTTGCACAAATAGGATGATTCCGGTAATGAAACATGCAGTTGCTCAGTGTTCTTTGAGTGCTGATGTCCACAATATGCTCAGAAAACCACAATAATTTGTCACAATAACAAAAAAAATATCTATTGTGTAAATTGCTACTAAAATATCACACATGGTTGCTTGAATGTTACTAGGTGGTTGCTGTAGTGTATCAGGTGGGTGTGGTCAAGCAGTTGCTGTGTATTTCCAGGTGGTTGCTATACAGTTTATAAGGGTGTTGCCATGTCATTGCTGTAGCACTCGAGCTGCAAGCTGGTTGCTGTGGAATCCTCAGGGGACACTAGTGGTCCGTCATATGATAAGCCTTTGCTATGTAGTTGCCACTGTATTAAAGGTGACTATGTTAGAGGGTCCTGCTACATGCCCAATATGTTATCCCATAGTAACAAGGTGGATGCTAAGTGGCTGCCATGGTGTTCCATGTGACTGCTAGTGTACATGTATCATAGTGACACAAGAGAGCTGTCAAATCACCCATATGGATTCATTAAAGTGCTGTGGTCTAAAAGGGTGGGGCTAGACACTTGTTGGCTGAACGGGCAGGGCCAGACAGCTGTTTAGAAACATTAATAATGTTTGCATACTGTATTAAACTGTTATTTCAAAAAAGCTAGGAAAATCCAGATTTGAATTTTGATACGGGCCTTATAACAACAGAAGGAAAGGGGGATCATCCTGAATGAATAAAGGTGATGGAGTTCTCAGGATTTTTCCTTCTAATTTCCTTACAGGCAGTGAAGCTGCGCAGTCTTTCCCTCCTAGTCTGAATGCTTTTCTGCATTACAAAGCTTCAGCCACTGAAAATAAAGCCCTCTAACCTTTTCTTACGGCACACCTACTATGAAAATATTCTTGAACGGTTGGAGCGATTTCCGTTTGGTGTGCCCATCATTTCCACTCTCATATTTCATTCTCCACTGCCCTACTCATCAGATAAGATAATGAAAAGGTTAGAGAGAGAGAGAAAGGGGGAGAGAGAGAGAGGTGATGTATACAAGAGAAAGGACAGAAAAGAATGAGGTAAGAGAAGCAGAGGAAAAAAGAGAAAGAAAGAAAGTAAGTAAGAAAGAAAGATTAACAGAAACTAGCAGAGCAAATGGTAGAGGACAAAAAGAGATTAAAGGGGAGAAAAATGAGGTAATGCAGCCAGACAGACAGACAGACAGGTAGAGAGAGGAGAGAGATAGAGATAGGTAGAGACATAGGGAGAGAGAGAGAGAGAGATATAGAGAGAGAGAGAGAAAAAGAGAGAGAGAGAGAGAGATATAGAGAGAGAGAGAAAAAGAGAGAGAGATAGAGAGAGAGCGATAGAGAGAGAGAGAGAGAGAGAGAGAGAAAGAGACAGAGAGAGAGAGAGAGAGAGAGAGAGAGAGAGAGAGAGAGAGAGAGAGAGAGAGAGAGAGAGAGAGAGAGAGAGAGAGAGAGAGAGAGAGAGAGAGAGAGCACAAGAAAGAGTGATTCCCATAGGCTCTAATTATGTGTGGATAAAGATCACGCACAATCCTCCTAGGCCGTAATAAAAGCAGAGCTGCCCTGTGGAATGAAAATCAGCACTTCTCTCCACAGAGCAGTGTCTTTATAGGAGCTTTACAATTACCAGCTCCTGATCTAAGGTCATGTGACGGACCAATTGCAGGGAGCTGAGGTCCAAACAGACAAACCTTTATACAAATAGAAAAGACCGGTAATAAATCAGGCGATTAAACATTACTTATATGCTTATATACTTACCGGAAGAGAACGTAATGGATTATATAGAGTATATATAGTACAAAACATGTGTTGTGTAACTGGCCAATGCAAAGGTGTTGCCTCACTTTGGGCAGCTCCGAATTCGAAACTAGCATGTTATGCCTTGGAATACATACCTTTATTTAGGGTAATATTTATGAACCAAAACATACATTATTTTGGAAGATTTGTATCTTAACTTGAGTATTATTGCCTACTTTTGCTCTTCTGAAAAACGTTCAGAATTTTTAAGTACTTACATTTCACATGATCCATTCTCTACTTTAATTGGTCCATCCACGGGATCCAGTCCTTGTTCTGAAAGCTGTTTCAAGGCACTAAGAGCAGCCTGTGGACAAGAAAAGAGTATCTTTTACACTGGGAATGTGACATCACATAGCAAAAAAACCAAAAAACCAAAACATTTTACCACCTAAAATCAAATCAGTATATCTAATATTTTAACCATGAATGCATTGTATATTATATATGACTTTTTACCCCTTTTCAGTCAGTACTGATATAAAGGGCTCTTGCCCAGCAGTAGATCCCACTGCACTGAGAGACAGTTTGGTAATGTTTCAAGTATAAACCTAATTATCTGCAAAGGAAACTTATTTGATATAAAGTGTTTAGAATCTTACTTAATATGACTAATCTGACTTAATATTCCTGGAAAAGAAATACTACATATTCTGTCTACACTGCAGTCTCTCAGCTGGCAGCAGCATGTCATCTGCAATCACATTTTAATTATATTTACACAACAGTTTAATAACATAAAGGAAAAGCATAAAGCACATTGTATTGTTTCGAAACTGGTCATTTCTTCTGCCAAAAAAGTGATTCTAGCAGTAAAGCAGCTATGGTTGGTGATGCTCTGCTCACAGATGTACCAACTGTCTGATACCTATTAAAAGCTAAGCTTTGCCAGACTCATTCTGATCGATTAAAATTAGAGTTAAATCTGAAAATGTTATGTAAACAGTGTAAACAAGTTCTCCCTCTGTGAAATAAATATTTTTTGTCCTGCAGGTGAGTTTCTGTTGTAGCTCTGAGAAACTCCTGCCTCTAGACGTCACACTAATTCAGAAGTCTGTGGCTGGTTATGTTGCAAGTCAGTGCGTCAGCCTTTTCTGATTCCTGGCCAAAAAACTTTGCCAAAACTCACCCACTGACGATATACAGAAGTCTATCTCGTGAAGCTAGCTGCGGTGGTGAGTGGAATAATGTGGTGGAAAAAGGTTCAGATATAACACAGGTAGAAGTGTGCGGAACATTTGTATATGAAAGCAACAGAACACTAGAGAGAACATCATGAATAACATGATGTTCTGAAACAGAACACACCAGCTCCAGTGTCCTGCTGCTTTAATACGACAGTTCATAAGTAATATTTCCACTGTTAGTGTTATACATTACTTTTACTGCTTTGGTAATACAACAAAAAGAGAGAAAGAAAGAGAGAGAGAGAGAGCGCAAGCAAATGTGTGTGTCCACCTGGTCAGTGTGTGTGATGCGTGCTGACTTTTTCTCCACACACTGCCAATGAACACCAGATGTGCAGGATGGAGCGACCATGACATAAATCTAACAGCACCCTCCCACCCCAACACACACAGATGTGAGGAGATACTCACAGTATAGTACTCTCTCACCCATTACTCCATAGGCTGATCTGCACATATACATATACATTAACTAATCTGAAGACATTTAAAGACCGCCAAAAGCTACTAGCGATTAGGGATAGTGAAAGACAGCAAAAGACAGAAAACAATTTAGGACAGCTAAGTACAGGCAGAAAGACAACTAAAGGACATCAAAGGCAAAAGACAAAAACTAAAGACTAACACAGAGAATAAAAGACAGCTAAAAGGACTAAAGACAGAAAGCCAGCTAGACAACCAAAGAAGAAGACAACTGAGAAGAAGTAAAGACAGCTTAAAAAAGGCATCGAAGGACATCAGCAAGACAGATCAAGCCATCTAACAACAACTAAAAACAGAAAAGCTAAAGATGACTAAGGACAGAAAGGCAACTGAAGCTATAGACACCTAGAGAAAACTACACACAACTAAAGACTGACAAAGCAACTGAGAACAAATCAAGGCAAATTCAAGGATTATTAAAGACAGCTGAAAACTGCTACAGACTGCTAAGACAGCTAAGGATGGACAAAGACTGCTAAAGACTGGTAAGACAGCTAAGGAAAGAAATGAGATTGCTAAAGATGGCTGAAGACAATAATAATTACAGACTGATAAAGGAAAGCAAAGACAGCTAAGGACAGATACAACCAACGAAAATAAAATACAGTAGGCTAAGACAAACATGGACATTAAAAGATGAATAGAGACAACTAAAAGCAGGTACACAGCATCTGCAGACAGCTATTGACAGCAGACAGCTAAAAGCAAAAGATGGCAACTCATGACAACTCAAAGGCCACTAAAGGCTTTTAACGACATTAACTACAACTATGTCAAGTAAACAACAGACAACTAAAGACACCTCAAGAAGAATGAAAGAAAACTACAAGTTACTAACAGCCACTTAAACCAGCTAAAAGCATCTAAAAACATCTACACACACTTAACAGCAATTAAAGCCACTACAGAGTAAAGGAACCAATAACCTCAGACCAAAAATAAAAGCTCCCTCCAATTTATCATCTTAATTCTCAATGAAGCTCTACAAAAATGCCAAAAGACTCCAAACAATAATGAATGCTGTATTAGTAGGAGGTTAAAGGACAGAGTGAATGAGACTGAATGACTTAATGATGGAGAAAAATCACCACTAATAGCAGAAAAGCGTTTGTGTGAATGTAGAACATGCTGTATGGAATGTCCTCTCCTTATCTGCTTCTAAAATCTCAGTGAATGATGAAGGCTTATCTATAGTGTAACACGCTGTCCAGCGGTCTGCTGTAAATCACATTTTAATACTTTTTTTTTTGATTGATGACCAAAGTATGTAGGTCAGGAGACAGTTATTCAGCAAAGTAACTGGTCAATACAGCAGAAACTAATTTACAAGTAGTCAGACTTTTCAATGAAAGCAGAACATGCACATGGAAACCCTTGATTTGATTTTTTACATAAATATATATACAACAGCATTTTAGGAACCTGACATTTATAAGATGGAACTAAAGATGGCTTAAGACTCTTAAAGGCAACTACAGACAGGAAGACAAATAAATGAGGCTGGCTAAGACAAGTAAAGGTGGAAACTACAGACATCACAAGATAAATTAGACAGCTAAAAACAACTACACTAATGGAAATCTAGTGTGATATATTTACTTTTTGACATAAATGTGTGTGCATTCATAAAAACAAATGTATTCAAATAAATACACATAACATTCATATCTTAACGGAATAGGTTGTGATTTTGTGTCAGTGTGTTTCTTTAATCTCTTCCAAAACTCTTTGAGAAAGGCCAGTATTAACTGGACTTATCCTTCCTGATCTAATAAATACCTGATTTATCCATTTAATAATTCAGTGGAATAAATATGGTGTTGCTGATAAAACTGTATAACTATATCCATGTGACGGGTGGAGAAACCCAGGAGAAATAAATCTGATAATTTGTTCTTTAAATGACCTCATAAGACATCAGCTATTGTTTTTTAATAGGAAATGTGTCACTTTAATGTTCATGTTTTTTATGTTTTGAGAAACAGAAGTATGGAGATAATCGAGATAGAATTAGTTTCTCTGGGCATTTATGAACCAGTCAAAACAGTCATTAAGTACATTCATTTTCCAGGAGATACTTCTGAGAAGATAAGATGAGATAATCCATTAGTAAATGGAAGGAGAAAATCAAAGTTAAAATAAGGGAAAGACAGGAGTTTCCAAAACTGTCCCCAACAGATAAACAGTAGTCAAAGCTTTTGTCTTTGGTGGGGGGGGAAGAAAAAATCCAGCTCCAGGACGTTTTTTTTCCTAACCTTGCACTGTAAAAAGCCACCTCAGTGCTATGGGTCTGAAAGGAGGTGTAGATTTTTTTTATGTGTAGAGGTTTTATGATCTGAAGAGTCAAAATCTAACACCTTTGGAAGTATATATGGTGATATGTTTGTGAATTAAGGCATTATGAAAGCTGATACATAAAATGTTTGGTTCGTTCTAAAGCAAGGATAATGATCCTGAAAAGCTCAAGATGTGCATATCTAAACAAAGACCTGCTGGTGTTTTCAGAACCACCCCAGAGTTCAACATCACTGAAAGTATACATATGTGCTGACTTCACGACAAACAGACAATGCAATACTTTCCAATAGTTTGGAAAATGATTCCGACAGATTTCCCTGAAAAGCTGAACGTGAGTGTTCTGAGCAGAAAGGCAGATGTAATACATGTACAGTAAACACAATATGTACTACAACATTAGATATGATGTGGGAGCTTCTGTGTCACTTTCTGCTATACAGCAAAATTCATACTTGTAGATCTGGACCAACGTGTACTTAATAGCCATACTGACCAGAAATTAAATAAATCAAGGCTGGTCTCTGATTTCAGAGATATACAGTAATGTAAAATATCAAGAAGTATCATTTTACTGATGCCATGTCACCCACCACTGAGCTGCATCTGCTTCTTCACGGCCTGATAAGGTCCATACATCACTGACCATCAGACTCTAAGACAAATAGCCCTCTATCTGCGCTAACAATCCTCAACCGTGGCATTATTTTTCTACCGAGATAGAGTGGGGATGAGTGAGATATCAACACAGGTGAAATGTGTTTAGTTTAGAGCGACAGTCTGGAAGTGGTCCATCCTTGCTAGATCCCAACCCCCCACCCGCTACAGATAACACACACCAGCACTCAGCGGAGGCATTAGCCGACAAAATGGATCTGTCTCAGCCGAACGCTACTTTGCAGGTTTCATTCATCACCTTGCCGCTGGGTTCAAAGGACGGTGTGAAGAGGGGGGGTGAATGTGGAATGTAACTGAAGGCTAAATATGGGTGTGCAGACTAAAAGGCCGAGGTGGATGAAGAAGAGCGAGCACTGTCAGAGGACAGAGACGACTCATTTTTCTAGGTCACTTTAATGGCTTTTCTGATTGCATTTTCATTTCCTTCACTGCCTTGGCTAAACAGCGGCGATTCTCCAGAGAGCCAGTGGCCAGCAGGAGGGGGGTGATGGATTGACAGGAATGGTGTGGGGGGAGGGGGTTTCCCCACGTCCAGCAACAACATGGAAACCTTCAAACCAGCTGACAGTTTATCACTCACTAAACCAGGACAAAGAGAGAGTGCGTTAGGGTTCAGATGCCAGCTAAAGCTAATAACATCTGTATCTAAATCTTTCAGGGTTATCCTAAAACATGTCATTTTTAGGAGATCACAAATTCCTGCATACAGCTAACGTGTATAGGCATACACTCACGATAACAATTTGCAATATTTCCAGCAGTATGACTTTTTCCATTTCCATCTTTCACAGTTTCAAAATTACAAAAAAGGAAAAGAGGACAAAGCAACGTCTGGCCAGTAACACTCCACTTAAAAATGGCAGCTAAGAGTATTTCATTTCATGTTTAAGAGATTTTCACCCATTCTTCTTTCCAAAAGACTTTTTGTTCTGGGAGATTATTGGGTCATCTTGCATGAACAGTTCTTTTGAGGTCTATCCACAGGTTTTCTAAGATGTATTGTGGGGGCACTGCGAGGGCTATGGCAAAACTTTCAGCCTGCTTGAAATAGTCCCTTATGGATTGTGAGGTGTGTTTAGGATCATTATCCTGGTTTGTTTGCTTCCACAAACTGCTAATAGTTTAACTGAATCCATTCTTCCTTTCACTAATGCAAATTCCTGGTGCAATACAAGCCCAAATCATAATCAATCTGGGCCTTTAGAGAGTCGTTACTTTCCTGAAAGTCTTTTGACACAGTCAGTTCACAGGACTTGTTTCTAAAAGGCCTCAGGCTTGTTTAGATGTTTCTTTTGATTCTGAATTGTGCAGTGAGGATGCGGGAAAGACAGGGTAGAGAAGTACATCACCACTCCAGAGTCTGCTGAATCATCCTGAAAGTCTTTGCAGTCAAATGGGGGTTTTCATTTGCCTTTCAAGCAACCTTAACAGCAGTTTTCTACGACAGGTTTCTTGGTCTTCCAGACCTCAATAACAACTCTCGTTAACTGCCGTTCCTTAATTACATTAAAACTGAGGAAATGGCTACCTGAAAATGCTTCCTATAGCTTTCCCCTGCTTTGAGGGCATCAATTATTCTAATTTTCAGGCAGCTCTAGGCAGCTGCTTAGAGAAGCCTAGGCTGTTGCTTGTTGGGTCCAGGCTTAAGGAGGTCATTTATTATTTATGACCTTTAGTATTTATAAAACTTTTAAATTTGCATCGCCTGCTCTTTCTTAACAAAGAACATGCCTGACTAATTAAGGTCTGAGACCTTAGGAAAATTGTCCAAGTCTGAAAGTTGTCTAAGGCTGAAATCCCTTGGGGTGGCCAAACTTTTAAATGGTGCTTCTTTCCTTTTCTTCAGATTAAAATAGTTCAAAACAAGAAAAACACATTAATCTTCCTTAAAATGTTGAGAGTAATAAATGGTTTACTTCATGCCCTTTGAAGTTCAGTTCATTTTGAACCACGGTGCCCAAACTTTTACATGCCACTGTTCATCCCTAAAAAAATTTCTCTAAGACCGCACAAACTGCATTCAGCACATCATTAAGGTCATGTAAATTTGTTGGTAAGGATCAGGAAACAGTACGTCTTATTGTCTTTTAGAAACAAGAAATAAATTGGGGTCTATGGAAATTCATATAAATTAGATTTTTTACATAACCATTTTTTTTAAAACATGCAAAAAAAATAATATTCTCCTTTTGTTTTTAGCTATATAGATAACACACACAGTGTCAGAAACCATATATAGTTTATTAAGTCCATGAGTGACTACTGAACAACTCCACACAGTTTGTGGTGAGGGGATAATGGTGCACACACTGCATCATGAAACTACACTTTAGGCCAAAACTTTGTAACCTCGTTCATGTAGTAACTTTCTTTGAGAGAGCTTTTAGAGGTGTATGTCTGCTTCCTATCACCCAAGCTCTGAATAACTGAACAAGAGAGATTCTCTAAAGGAGAGCAGTTTACACCAAAACACTCTGAAAGTCTTTGTTTACATCTTAATCTGTGAGAAAAGCAGAAATGATGCCTTAGTGCTAATTTGCAGGACTTTTGTTTTTTTTCCCTTAATGGTCCAGCGGAGGTTCCCACCACAGTATGTTTCTGGCCTGATCCAAAAGCATCACTGTGGCTCCCTGCTGCTCTTTGATCGCCACAACATTGTCTGTTTTGTTTGCCACCTCACTGTGCTGAGGCGGAGACCATGGACCATTTAGTGCTCCATTAGCTCTGAGGCAGAGGAGCAGTGTTGCATCTTTGGCTCCACTATAAACAGCCCTGTGATCTAAAACACAATCAAACACTCTGCAGGTGTACACACACACTTTCCCAACAATGCTACACACTCGGCCCTTCCAAATCTCTGAACGGAAAACCTAATCCTGCTCTGTGTTTTCCTTATTACACAACTCTAGCAACATCAAAGCAAACTAAACAGCCTTCTAGTCAAAAGTCTGATGTCATCCATCAGACCAGAGAAAGGAGGGATTTAAATATATGCATGATGTACTGAAGGATTTTTTCTAGACTAACAACCATTATGTTAGCAAGAAGGCAGGAATGTTTATACACCACAGTGTAAAGCAGTGTAGCATATGTTCATGGTTATCTGAAAACACATGTAAAAAAAAAAAATCCATGTAATTTTAAGGTGCCATAACTTTTGCACAGGTGCCATAACTTTTGCAAAGAACACACAAAATGTGTAAAAGTGTGTTTTGTGTAGATGAGTTCATTTCTGTTTGTTGGAATTCGATTGGGATTAGCATTCAAACTATTACATACCACTTGATACATACAGTACTATGCAAACGGTTTAGGAATCTACGTACATTATTTAAAGCTATTTACCTTGAGAATATTGTCGTATGTGAAATCACCCTCTGCAATTAAGAATTGATTGATAGCTAAATGCAAATGAACTTCAAAACAGTCAAAAGTCACAATATCTTGAGGAGAATGAGGTTATGACACAAGAAAACCCCAAATCCCAGACTGTTATATAACAGTCTTGACTAATAAAATAATATTTAAATTCCCTAAATTTAGAGCAACGTCAACAAAAATAGCAGACTATGTGCTGAAATCTGTTAACGATTGATGCTGGATTAACTTTTTCCAAGGAAATGAAACTTTTAACTACATGGTTGAGATTCATCCTTAAACAAGGGCGAAGTTGTCTTCCATTCGCCAGGTTCATAATCAAATGTTCTGCTCCACCTTAAATACTACAGGTGGTACAGAGACCAGAATGTAAATGCGGGAGCCCTTAAGGTGGAATGAAATATCTGCACAGCAAGATAACTACAGCTCCCACGTCTTTAACAAGATCCTGGACACTTTCATTCAAAGTTGTTTGCTCTGTAATGGTTTCCTAAATCTTGGACAACATTAAGCAGCATAGCTCAGGGTTTGACACTGAAGAAACTCAACAGAGGGGCAGTTCCAAATGTATGAGCATCATAACACCAATAACCGTTTGTTAGGTGGTCGGACTGAAAGAGCTGACATCATGCCTGAAGCTGAAGCTGTCTGCATGTATTACAAGGGACCTACTGCACGTTCCCTTTGTTATGTTATATTGTTATTTGTGCATGTAAACTATCTGCAAAGTGATAAATGTATATGCCAGAACTATGTTTCGGGTGTTACTTCCGCTACTTGCCCTGAATGGTTTTTGTACTAATAAACCTAAATGGTCTTTTAACTCTGCGTTCGTCTGGTAAGACCCACCAGTGTTACAGTCCACGTGACCATTAAATATACAATACCTCAGTGATTCTAAATATATGTGACACTGAGATATTGTTGACACATGGAAAAACATTACCTGATCAGGACTGCATTGACGTTTTAGAGATGTCAGCATAGCTACAATAGTATGAGCAACCTTTAAACAAAGCAAGACTATTTTGACTTTTTTTTGTGGCAGAAATTGGACTTGTGTGATGGCTCGGAAGTTAAAGCCTACTGTGTTCATAACATGCCACTATCACTTTGTTAGAAAGCTCTTCTGTACATTCACACTCCATACAGTATTGTGTGCAGAGCTATCTTGCGTTGTCTGACATTATACTATAGGTATGATCACCCTCTACTGGGCTGACATGCTCATGTAAGTGTTTTTGAGTTGTGTGTACAGTGTTGTTTGCATGAACCGATAAGACACGATATATCAACACAATGATGAAGTACTTCGTCCTGCAAACTCGCCAAGGAAAGAGCCTCCGATCGCCTCTTGTAAGTGTATTTTACATCCATAAAGCCTTGCGCAGGCCTCAGCGCAGCTGCAGCAGATGAGCCTCTGTCTGGAAACAGGACATACCATAGCCCTCGGCTCAATGAGCTGTGAAATCACACCAAAGGAGGAGCCCAATAGGAGGCAGACGAGGAATTTCTGTCCTTATCAGCTCCAGCTTACACACAAACATACTCTCCATTTTTCCTCTCCACTCTTGCTGCCTAACCGCCAAAGCCTCATCCACACCCCCACCCCAACACAAAACAAGGAGGAACTCTTTCTCACTTTCTCCCTACCATGTTTATCACTGTAGAGATAAGAGCAGTGAGAATGAACAGTGATTAATACTCAACGACTTCACACTTTCCTTATTGTTCCTCATTAACACGTTCCTGTCTGGAAGATTCTGTTCACTGTAAGTAGTCGGATACAGTAAAAGCACACTGTAAACGTAAAAGTAGCTGCAGAGGAAGGGTTAACTTATTTTCACAAAGTCAACCAAACAGAATTTTGTGTTGGTTTTCTGAGGGGTGTAAAAATGCTGCATAGGACTGTAGAATATTTACAATAATATAAAGTTAAGGTCAAAATTATCAGCCCACTAGAAACTTCGGAACATTCCTCTAAAATACTGGCCAATCTGTGCAATATTCTTAAACGTTAATATATAAAATTATTAACCCATGATATGGCCCCATTCTGGTACACTTTGGAATGCAAAACAAATATTCAAGATTCCTTGATGAAAAATCTGGTGAAAACTGAGATGGTCAAAATTATTAGCCCCTATGTGATTTTGTGTTTTCAAAGCAAATTAACTGGGTTTGGAACCAGACCTGAGCAGTCAATACTCTAGGGTTGCTCCATAATCTTTGTAAGAAGCCATATCATCATGCCAAAAAGAAAAGAAATCAGTCTGGACCTCAGACAGAAGATAGTGGACCTTCATTTTCAGGGGGAAGGATATACTTCCATTTCTAAGCGTTTCCTGGTTTCTAGAACAGCTGTGCGTTGCATCATTGCAAAGCACAAAGAAACAAAGTCTGTTAAGAATAATACTGGCCATGGTGGAAGACGCAAGATTTCCAAAACTTGGCAGTGAAAGACAATCAGCGATGTCAACAAGAATCCCCGGACCCCTGCAAAGATGATTGTTGGTAAACTGGACTTGATGTTTCACGCAAGACTGTTCGTCGTAGTGGACTCCGTGGTCATCGTCCAAGAAAAACCCTGCTGCTCTCACAGCAGCACATCAAAGCCCGACTGAACTGTGCCAGAGACAATCTGAAACATGAGGGTGAGTTTTGGAAGTCTGTCCTTTGGTCTGATGAAACCAAACTTGAGCTGTTTGGGGATATGGATGCTGCTTTTCTTTGGCGTAGGAAGGGCGAGGCCTACCACCCTAAAAATACTGTCCCCACAGTGAAGCATGCTGGTGGAAGCATAATGGTGTGGGGCTGTTTCGCTGCTTCAGGGGCAAGAAACCTTGTTCGGGTGCATGGGACCATGCAAAAAGAGTATATTCTGAAGAATTACATCACAACATCTGCTGCCAGTCTAGGGTTAGGTCATCGCTGGGTCTTCCAACAGGACAATGACCCGAAGCATACATCAAAGTTTGCCAAAAACTTTTTGAAAGACACCAAAATCAAGGTTCTGGAGTGGCCCTCTCAGAGCCCTGATCTCAACCCTATTGAGAATCAGTGGAGGGATCTCAAGGTTCGAGCTCATGCTTGGAGACCAAGCAATTTGCATGATCTTGAACAATTTGCCAAGGAAGAATGGGCTAAAATCCCTCACGGGACATGTGCTAACTTAGTCAAAAACCACTAGAAGAGGTTGTTGTCTGTGTTGAATCAGAAAGGCTACACTACTGACTATTAGTTGTCAGAGGGCTAACAATTTTGACCATTGCATTTTTTTGCTTTTTACTTGTTTCAGTTCAGCAAACCAATGAAAATGTTTGACCTTGTGCAGATGTTGTCTTTGTTGTTGTGGACACACACAAATTATAAAGACTTAAGGTTATAGCCCATGGCATTGGAAGAATAAGGGTTTTATTTGATTTTATAAGAGGGGCTAATCATTTTGACCATAACTGTATATTTTAAAGATTATTATATTAATATAGTACAATATTTATCATAAAAGCCACCTTCTCCCCCTGTAAGCACTCTGTAACTTATAAAAGATGATCTATAAATAAAACATCCTAACTTTACAGAAGGAAAACACATACATAACTTTTAACGTAAATTAACGTATTGAGGTTTTAAGAAATCTTAGACCATTTCTTTCGTTCCGTTCATTATAAAATGTACATACAATGTAAAGAGAACCTTCTAAGCCTACAATAATACAGAACAACAAAATAAATAAATTAATTAATTAATTAATGTTGTAAATGACGTGGCCAGATGTTCAAAAACTTAAAAAAGTTAATTATTTACAACATTCATATACAGAGCGCTCAGTATAGTAGCAGTTGTGGTTTTAGAGTTTTGACAGTAAGCAGATGGCTCAGGTAAGCTTCAAACCCCCATAAGCCCATGTATATATGCATATCTGTCTGCATACCCGTTTTGTACCTGCTGAGGGTGGATTATGTGAGCAGACAGGTGTGAGGGGAACATGAGAAATGCAGATGTTCCTGTAAGTGCTTTTGAAGGTGTTTGGGTCGGTGGTTTAACAAGATCTTAAGGGCCCCCTCGTACAGAAACTCTAACATATCAACACAAAGAAAATCATCACAATATACTGGCTTCAGGTACATCTCAGCTGAGTGGGTGCTCTAACGTTCTTGATATCTTTTCCTGGAAACAGTGGAAGTAAACCTGTGCATGTTACAAAAGCTTTAAAAGCTCTTATATTAGAAATAGAGTTATTTATTTTTAGTTTTATTTATTTCAGTTAATTTCTGACTCAATAATTGAAAACGTAACTTCCAACTTGATTGAACTGACTAAATTGAGGGTAAACCAATCTTTCATTAGTCATATTAAATCTAGTTTTGTTGCACTTTTGATTTTTACCAAAACAAGTAAGCTGAATGATGAAACAGCGCTTCTGCTCAGTAAGTTGTTTGAAGCATGATTATTTTTTAATAACTTTAAATCTATAAATAAAAACCTGCTTGCTTTCTAGCATCTACCATTTGTGGAACACATCTGTTGGTGAACTCTAACTGGAAAAAAGAATGCAAATGCATTTTAATCCAAGGTTTTGTGTGAACCATATTTTGTCTGCTAACTACATAAACATAATAAAATATTAGTATGTATGATATCTTTGATATTATTTCAATGTTTAAAAATTAACATCTGTGAAAGTTCTCCGATTGTTTACTTTTGAGATTTTTATTGTAATAGCATGGTAAACTAACTAACTAAGGCTGAAATAGACATGTTGAGAAAAAAAAGCCCTGAAGGTTTATTTATAGTGTAAAACTGTATTTCAAATAAAATCACAAAAACTGGCTAACAACACTGCTAATTGTTCAGCCCTTTTTTAGCCATGCTGCCTCATC
The DNA here is from genome assembly GCA_024036415.1 of Prochilodus magdalenae. Classification (NCBI taxonomy): domain Eukaryota; kingdom Metazoa; phylum Chordata; class Actinopteri; order Characiformes; family Prochilodontidae; genus Prochilodus; species Prochilodus magdalenae. The sequence continues at coordinate 53,946 of JAMWET010004128.1, read as the reverse complement.
ATTAGCTACTGTAACTATCTACCAGTCCTGGCTTTAAAATTGTGTAATTAAGAATGTAAAGGATCTAATAAAAACGTTGAGGCCCAGTGCAACTGCCTGATCCACAGCCTACTGTGCTGAAGTTCAACACTCCATCCAGCCAGGTGAGGAATTACTTTCATTACACTGGACGAATCAAACTCCCGCAAAGATCCTTCTGCCTGCTGCGGTTCCCACACTCATCTACACACCGCAGGCCTCAAACCGTTTTATTTAGAAAGCTTAAAGCAGCCACAACACATTTAAAGTAACTGTTCAGACAGAAACAACGAACAGCCAACAGCTAACATTTGCAATCACCTCACGAGAAATGGCGGCCGTTAGCTTCTAGTCAGTATTACATTTACATTAAGGCATTTAGCAGACGCTCTTATCCAGAGCGACTTACAGCCGTGCTTAGTGTTCCGTTGGATAATATTCCAGCTAGTACAGGAAGTGTAGAGCCTAAAACTTATTATGAGCTCAGACACTGCCCGAACAAGTACGGGTACCAAGTATTGGTCACATTAGGTCAAAATATTACTTTATATAAATGGAGCAGGAATGATCCACACACTGATAATGTGCAAGGAAATACAGGATTCGTCCATATTTCCGCTTCTAATTTACATTCTGTACGAGTTACGTTGGACATATTAGGATTCTATTAAAATTAGATTTGATTTAAAACAAATGACTGGACATTCACTTTTGTCACCACCAAAACAATCACAACCTTATCGAAACTTAACCAAATGTTTCAGTAGTGACATTTGCTAATTATTAGCATGACTTAAAAGCACTTGCATGCACATGACTAGCAAACACAGGGCTGACGCAGCTTTGGACATTTATACACAAATAAATGATCATTTTGTTTAATGCAATAATTTACATAATCATAATTTTGAAAATGTGTCTTTCAGGAATTGCCGTTCTCAATGTGACACTGCTGTAATGGGTTAGATCCACCTGTTCTCTTTAGAAAGGAAAACACATAATAAAAATAATGATAACTATAAGAAGGCGATGTTATAGCGTATATGTTCTACATATAAATATGATGCATTGGGCTGTCTCAGGGGCCGATAGTTTGAAACCCCTGCCCAGGATCATGATTAGTATTATAATGATTTCAACCATGTGTTATGGCTTTCGCACAGTCACATACACAGTTCATTTAGGAGTGATGCATTTGTCTTAAAACACCAACTGAGGGTACACCTCAGAAAAAACATGTCCCATCCCTCCATTACACTTCCAGAACACATTAAAGCTGTTCTGGCAGCCTTACTGAGGCACTTCATGTCAGGTCAACTAATATCATAAAGCCACACAAACGTAGACGAGTAAACCAGTATATATTGAATAATAAATTAAATAAGCAGTTTAATTTCTACTTTGTAACTCACTAACATACAAATCAAACAGTATAAAACAACATACGAATAAAAACATATTCATCGATGCAGCAGTGGGAATGAAAACTGTAAATCTCTGAGAGATGCTACACTGCAAAACACTACAAATAATGGGAAATAACACCTTCAGTTCTCAATTAATTAAACTCTAAAAGCTGGGGTCGAAAAAGCTGATGTCCTGTGAAGGAGCAGCATGAACCATCTGCATTCTCTGCAGGCTCGACTAATCAAAATTCCAGATTCTGCCTGTTCATGGAGCAGGTCCAGAGTGCCGGGTCAATAATGACCGCAGCGTCCCCGGGGACAACGACTCCGCTGACATGGGAAGTCATAAATTAGCAGGCGAAATGCAAAGGCATGCCATGCGTCATTTAGACCAGAGAAAACCGCTTTATCTGCTTTAGCGTTCCTAGGACAGCACGTCTGGAGCAAAAGCACATGGGAACAGAGCAGGGCTCCACACCATATCAACCCCCAAATTTGACATATCGGAACCCACACTCCACACACCTGAATGCAAACTCCCCATACGGAAACCCAAACTCCATGTACCAAAACCCAAACTCCATGCTAGAGCCAAAATTCCAGACATTTTTAAGAGGATAACACAAAACAAAAAATTCCCATTAAATATAAAACAGAAAATCTTCTAATGAAAAGAAAACATGTTTCTGATGAAATGTTTGAGTAACTGACTAGGAAACAGAACGATTACGTGAATTATTCTTTAACTAAACACATATGCTGTCCTGCAGCACATCTGGGCTCATTCAGATCCATTATGGCATCATGAAGTTGCATTCTGCACATGGTCAGATCCACAGTCAGATTACACACTTTAGTCGAGAGTAGAACCTGTTCAGGAAAAGTCCAGCACTTTTAAAAATGGCACATAGGTGTGGGATATAGTCTACACAGCGTAAGCACTATGGACGTTTTTTAGCTTCAGCAAATTACGACAGAACTAAAGATTAAAACTAATGTTGAGCTAAAGTGTGCCAAAGACCTTCAGTACTGAAATCAAATATAATGTTACAGGATCTTTTAAGAATAAAAGGCAAGCTGGCTTTAGCAAGTAAATCTCAAGAGAAAATGATTCATATAGCGTTAGCAAAAAGGCACCTGGCACTGTTAGATACCATCATGGTTAAATTTACAAAGAGTGAACCAAATTTTGTGGTCTAAAAACATCACTTTGGTTATTCTAGACGTTCTAGATATACTTGATACATAGTCACTGACTGTGAATACGAGCTGTGGTCTAACCATGGTCAGAAATAGTGGCAGCAGCTCTAAGACAGGATTCTTTACCTTGAAAAGTCTCAAGAGAGATCTGGCAGCAGGGTAGGTGTCTTGCATTTTGCTTGTTTTGACTTGCCTGTGATTCCTAACCACGTCTACCATCCATACGGCTACTATTAGAGAATACTGCTATGTAAAAACAAGCATCTTTTCACAACACTAGGTAATCCAGGGATTAAAAACAGGGGTGGGGTTACGGGACTTCAGTCATACTACTGGTGATGGGTAGAATCAGATTTTATATAGAATGAATTGGCTTGTACAATCACTGTATATTAACATATCCCTGTCTTATCTCACTAGATTTAGTGACTTTTTAGATAAACCAGGGGTCTTCGTAGATTTCAACACATTTGTTTTTTATATATGTATATATGCAATTCACAATATACAGTTGGGTGCGAAAGTTTGGGCAGCCTTGTTAATTTTCCTGATTTACCTTTATAAAACATTGATTGTTTATATGATTTACAGAAAGTGTGCAATAATTGGTTAAACAAAAGTAGGCAGGTGCATAAATTTGGGCACTGTTGTCATTTTACTGATTTCAAAACCTTTAGAACTAATTATTGGAACTCAAATTTGGTTTGGTAAGTTCAGTGACCCTTGACCCTTGAAAATGGAACACCACAGGCACAGTTCAAGTCAAGGCTCGAAGTGGCAGACCAAGAAAAATCTCGAATAAACAGAAGCGAAGGATGTTGAGAACAGTCAGAGTCAACCCACAGACCAGCACCAAAGACCTACAACATGATCTTGCTGCTGATGGAGTCACTGTGCATCGTTCAACTATTCGGCGCACTTTACACAAGGAGATGCTGTATGGGAGAGTGATGCAGAGGAAGCCTTTCACAAACAGAGCCGCTTGAGGTATGCTAAAGCACATTTGGACAAGCCAGCTTCATTTTGGAATAAGGTGCTGTGTTATTTGGGCATAACAAGGGCCGTTATGCATGGAGGAAAAAGAACACAGCACTCCAAGAAAAACACCTGCTACCTACAGTAAAATTTGGTGGTGGTTCCATCATGCTGTGGGGCTGTGTGGCCAGTACAGGGACTGGGAATCTTGTTAAAGTTGAGGGATGCATGGATTCCAATCAATATCAGCAGATTCTGGAGACCAGTGTCCAGGAATCAGTGACAAAGCTGAAGCTGTGCCGGGGCTAGATAAAGGGTAAATCAGGTAAATTAACAACGCTGCCCAAACTTTCGCACCCCACTGTACATACACACTAATACATATATACATATTATTAATTGTATATATACATATATATAAAACAAATTTGTTGGTTATTGTAAACAAAACAGGCTGTCTTTGCCACGTTTCTGTATATGGACAGTATATAAAGTTTTCCACTAGAAGGGCCCTTTAAAAGTGCATTTTAAGAAGGGCCCTTAAAGAGTCCATTTATAGAAACACCATACAAGAAACTCTCCTCCGCAGGTGAATTTAATGAATCACACTTACATCAAACGCCTGTCCATGAGTAAGACAGACAGATCACAATACAAGAGGATTCCCTTCCTTTCAGCCCTGAAGCATATCTATCTCTATATATCTCTCTCTCTGTCACTTCATTCCTGCCTATAAAGATCACCTTGGGCAAGGTGGAAAGCTGTGGGTGGAATCAGAGCTCCAGCCAATCCGATTACAGCGGTCAGGGGCTCTCCCTGTTTCTTCCCACAGATCCCATCACACTCGCTAATCCTGCTGGAGCGATGCAAGCTGATTAATGGAGCGCAGGGAAATGCCTGCTGCGCTGATAAGCCCTAAGCGAATGCAAACGTCGGGTAGCTTATCAGCGTTCGGCTGTCATGTCGCTGCATACCTGCTGGAAAAGACCTTTAAACCGGGGGCTTAACGGCGGCAAAACTGCGGGTTAGCGCGGGCGGCTAATCACTTCCTGCCATTTGCATAAGTAATAAACTGAGCAGAGAGAGACTAGCTGAAGCTGTATCAATCTATAGCCATAATCAGACTGAGAGTTCCTACATGGCTTTTACATTCACTTCAGGTCCTTAAAGCGACAGTTCTGTCAAAAACCGTCTAGTTTATCTGCACATGCACCTTACTAGCTGAGAAATTAATGCATAAAGTTTGCTTTACATTTAAACCCTAATATGATGATGTGGTTTCTGACACTGAATAATTTACTCTTTCTGCAAATATGGACAAAAGTATAAACATACTTTAGATTGCTATTGTTTATTTGCTATACTAATTCTATTTTCTATTTTTTCTATTTCTGTACTCCTTTCATAGCTGCTGCTGCTTTCCAACTAACAAAAAACTGTTTAGAGTATGGCTCAGTATCTAGAACCCTTACAAGGACTGGGCAGATAATTTTTGGGTTCCACCAATTGTAAATCAAAGCGCAGTCAGCTAATTCTTCGGTCGCTTCCTCATTATGTTGGTAGTTTTAGGTGTACCACCTTTAGTCCAGCTCTTGGAACCAATGGGCGAGCTTGTTTGGCTGTGTCTACCACTAGATATCACAGAGAAAACAATACTGATTGGACCATTTGGTTAATTGGACACACAAAGGGATATATTGTTTTTACTGGCTTGTCCAACACTGACAACTATTAACTGACATTAAAGAGTTAATTCTTCACCCTGAAGGAAGCAACAGGTTTTCAAAAGATGGGATTTTAGGAGAGTTGGTTACTTTCATTATTTAGCTAAACTGGTGCTAATGTTGAGTGTAGTAACATGTTGCATGTAACTCTGAATTGATAGAGTGTTGACAGAAATGTTGACAGAGTGTTGACAGAAATGATGTTGCATGCAACTCTTAACATGCAACTAGTTTCAAAAAATGTTTCATAGTGTAAAGCTGACCTGTACAATAATCCAAGAGTTCAGGACACCCAACAGAGAGAGAGAGAAAAGCAGCTGGCAATAAATACAGCAAGCCATTTTTTTAAGAAAGTGATTTCCATTCTGATCACCCACTGAGTACACGGTAAAAAGGACGCAGGTCATTTTACACAGCTGTATGCATGTATGTGCAGACGTGTCTCACAGGTAACCAAACCCTGTAACCGGAGAGCTTCTGCAGTCAGACAGCGTTTTACACCCCTCCGCTCCGTCCCAGTGCAGCGCTAATGCGAAACACCAATAAAAGGCTCAGGCGGCCAGAGTAATGAAGGCAGCCAATCACTGGTCACGTTCTCATTATTCCAATCCACATTCCACTGTCAGGGCATTTACATGTGGTCAAAGCTCTGAACATGCACAAAATATGCTGATTTCAAAACCGCCCTCAGACCGACAGTAGTTTTGTTGACCTTGTTGCCGGAGTGACCCGTGGCTCATCCACTGCGCACTGCGTCAATCTGAAATACCAATAACAACACTTCCTGTGACCTGCACCTCTTCTACACTTCATGATGAAAATAAAATGTGCATGCTAAGACCAATGGGCTAAAGGCACTCCACAAAATCTTAGAGGAACAAAGCGCTGTTTTTGTAACGCGATCCCCCACAGGCTGTTATCTGTTACGTCAGAGCCTCGTGCTGGCCTATAAGAAGCATGCAGCTGATGAAATTTCATACTGAATCCAATAACAAGCCTTAGCAGACTGACTGAATTAGGGAGAAATGTCAGTCGCTTGACTGTGAAAGAAAAACAAAGAGAAAGTACCCATTCATTAGACGATTCTTCAAGCCATTCGTCCATACTTCAGCTATCAGTCCACTTACAGGCTGTGATAACATGTGAGTCACATGTTTGCTATTTCTTACAAATCACCAACTTCACCGTAAACAGTGCAAATGGGTTTTGACAAAACAAGCGCTTCTGTAATACACTAAAGGCACTGACCACTTTCAGGGGTTTTCCAATCGACTGGTTCAACTGTGTGCACTGAACCACAGCCTGCAACAATTGAAAATCGCAACCACTGAAATGGGATGTAGTGTAACCATGTAAAAGGGATGTAGCAAAATCATGGAAATACAGTGTAGCATAAACAATAAGGCGGGTGTGGTATAATCATAGATATGGGTGTAACATCACTTTGAAATGGGTGTGGGGTTTTGGCACACCAAAGATAATAGTGATGCATTGATACCGATTCTGGTATTGCTCCACTACCAAGCTCATTTACTTACTCAGAATTCACTGATACCAACATACCGACACCCATGAGATATAAGCCGAGGGTATGTTGCTGCTCTATTTAACAAATGACCCCAGCTGGCAGTAAAGAAGGCACTGGTGCTGATGTTGGGGACAGTTGGATATATGGAAAAGTCATTTTGGACATTCTGGAATACATTGTGTGATTTTAGCTCCTTTTAATCACACACAGTCAAAATCACAATCGCGACGCGGGAGGGGGCACACAGGCGATATATATGCCAACTTTTCCCTTTTTAGATTAATATAGGAGTGATACATAAATGTCAACACAGTGACAATAGTAAAACAGGCCGTAGAGAAACCGTGTATGTGCACAGCATGGTTAGCAGAGTTGCTCAGTACTCGGGCACGCAGCATGGTGTTCTGAAGTTTTGAACAGCCTTATTTGAAACTATCCACAGACAGAGCTATCCGTAGGGGCTGCGTTTTATGGATCACCAAGGACAACCATTTTCATGCAGTGTGAGACACTACAGAACAAGATTTCCAGCTTTCTGAGGCTTTCTGGCTTTAGACGACATTCAACTTTAGCGTAGTCAGCCAAAAAAACTTCTAACAACACAAACCATGCGCTCCTTGGATGCATTAGCCTCGGGTGCGATTCCTGCACCTCATATCAAAGTCATATCAAACAAAAACTCTTCTCCACTGTAGCGCAACTCGACTGAAGGTAACTCCTGTAGTTAGCATTTTCAGCTAATGCTCATCTTTTATTTTTAATCAAGATAGATTTTAACTTTTAAGGTACACTGCACTTATTAACACTAAAAACTACCTAATACAAAGTCATTTTTATGGTATCAGACTCAGTATTGCTGAGTACTAAAATGATGTACTAGTACGTGGCCTGATAATGGAAAACGTTAAGAGTGCACAGTAACTATGGTAATGAGTATAGCATCATTAAAGCGTCATCAAAACAGATCTGGCATAACCACAGAAATGGGTGTAACATAACAATGGAAATAAGTACAGCACAACTATGTAAACAGGTGTAGTGCACTGATCCATGGCGGTGGTGAAGCTGTATTCAAATAAAGGTCAGCCAATTGAAAAATCTAAATGCCGTTCTGTGATTCAGCAACTTATTAATACCCAAAAGCCCAGCAGACCAGTGGTCAAACCACAGGTCCGTCTGGTCCACACTGCGGTTCTCTCACTCCTGCACCAGCGGCAAGTTTTAAAAGTGGTGAAACATTAATGGATTCACTGTGGTTTGCAGTTCTGAGTTTACGGGCTCCCTCACACATTTTTTACGGCATGGCAAACAGACAGTAAACACCAGGCGATGTAATTTAACACATGATTAGGACGGAGCTAATTAGCCTGCGGTCAGTAAAGCCGAGAGGAGAGTCGTAAAAAAAGGCCAGCAGAGACGGCTCTGGTGGCCAGCTTTCGCAGCTGGGGCCGACAAACGGAAAGAACAGATTTCACCCTCTTCTCCAGAGAAGATTCCTTCTTTCTTCTGCTGCCCATATCAGAGGTCATCACGCTAATGGACACCTCATGGCCTTCACAGCCACTCAGAACATTCCCTCGCTCACTGACTTCTTATAAATCAGCGCACTGCCTGCTCTGGGACGACCTGAGCATCTCTCATTTCACGCGTTGTCCTGCAGAGCGACAGCTTTACACATGAAGGAATGAAGAAGGTGAATTGACACGAACAGCGGCACTGCTTCTACAGATGGACACAATCCACTTTAAACCATCATTACAAGTAAACTGTCCTTCAGAACTGCAGTGGAAGCCCATCCAGCATTTATCAGCAAAGGAACTGAGGGTGAAATTGGCTTCACATTCAAATATTTTCACTTGTTACTCCCTATTCTTCTATTTTTGGACCATTTTGGTCTAAAGCAACTGGAATAAAATGATTTGGTTTGAGAACGATAAGTAAAAACAAAATGTTAATGACTTAATTCTACCACTTTTAAGAGGCTGTAAAAATCAAGTATTTTAATGGCATTTTATGAGTCCTACATATCTAATGCTATTACACCATCACAATGCTTGTGTGTACCCATTTGCAGAATGCTGACAGATCGCGTGTCAAAAACAGAGTGTAATTCCGTGTAATCACACACAGAGCACGACCGATCTCTCTGGTGAGATGAGGAAATGGGGAGGGAAAAATGTAATGGGGTAACAGGAAACAGCATCTGCTCTGTTTACTGACACTGCAGTTATCGACACCAGCTTAGTGAACTGTTGGTATATCTGATGACCTTCAACACATACTTCTACTCAAACCTCTCAAATCTGCCTTTATATGTACAATCATTACATTTACATGACGTATAGTTACTGCTCTTGCACATTTTGCATGTGTCTGTTTATGCATGTACTGTAATGTGTCTGTTGTCTATGGAGAAGTAGCCTGACAGTGTTCATTTATGCTGTACACCCTGTATTGGTAGAATAACAAAAATCATTCAGATTAAACTGAAATCAATTAGATGATCAGATATTTATCTCAGTGTTACTGAGTTAAAGTCAAAGTCTGTCAAAGTCTGAGTAGACTGATATATCAATGTGATAGGTAGTTATTAATCTCAGTGTTACTGAGTGCTGATAAAGTCTGATTAGACTGATAAACCAATGTGGTGATCAGTTATTACCTCAGTGTTACTGAGCTCTCCTAAAGTCTGAGTAGACTGATAAATCAGTGTGGTGATCAGTTATTACCTCAGTGTTACTGAGCGGTGATAAAGTCTGAGTAGACTGATAAATCAGTGTGATGATCAGTTATTACCTCAGTGTTACTGAGCTCTCCTAACGAGTTTTTTTTTTCAGAAACATCAGTCAAAAAGTGTTTATAATACAACTGAGTCTGAAAGCTTTCTGTCCAGGTGAAGCTGCTGCTGTAGTCTGATGTGCATAGCGAGAGAGCAGTGTGAAGGTTTTGAAAGCAAGCACACACACACACACACACACACACACACACACACACTGGTGTGTGGTGTTTGTTTTAGCAGCGGGAGTGTGTGACACCTCGGCCGTAATCGGTGTTAACCCCGAGCGTCCGGGCACTTTATGATGTCTGGCTTCTGACGCGTGAGAACGCTTTAGAGAGAGATGAGAGAGCTCTCAGACAGACAGATAAACATTCTCAGGTTTCTATGCTCAGCTCTGAAGATCACCGCTGATTTAGGAGATTATAATTAATCCACACACTTTACTGCCTCCTGATAAACAACTCGCCCAAAAAAAACCCAAAACGTTAAAAATAAAAATTAAAAAAATAATGGCTGAGCCTTTAATACAGCATCACAATATTTTACGAGAACATCACAAACGGTTGCATCAGCTGATTTCCACACTGTTCAGAAGTTAACATTTAAAAACAAAAGGTTTTAGAATATAACTAATTACTAACATCAGCAATAACAAAGTTACAAATATAGAACTATTAATGCCAGGATTAGTAACGTTAATGCTATCATTACTATAGTAAAGGACCTAGCAATAAGTTAATAACTGATCATTATGCAAATCAGTTAGTAACATTACGGTCACCATCAACAAAGCTAAATTATAAACAAAGCTACATTATAACATCATTAAAAAATTGTGCTGCTACGCAATACCAAAATAACTTAGAGGTGTTATATGCTGCCAGGTCATCACATAAAACTAAAAACAGTGCCAGTAACAGTCTGTTTATCAGTAATAGCCTGTATAATGTAACACCAGTTATGACCTGAATAATCTTCAGCCAGAACATCCTTTAATCACAGCTTGTCAGAAAGAAAATACAAAATCATTCGAAAATGAATAAATCGGCACGAGGGGATGATGTTTCACAGCTGTGAAAAAGAAACCTGTGGGTGATCATTACAGTGAGTTTCATTGTCTCCTGCCTGCAGTGAGTCCCTGAAAGGGTTGCTTTCTGGAGAACCACTCAGAAATGATTAATGCTAAAAAGCTCTTAACCATGAACATGTGTCAGATATCAAATAAACGAGCAAACCTCAATCCTTCATTTTCTCACTGAATCCCAGTGACAGCCCCACACAGAGCGTTTATTACTGTCAGAATCTCAATCTGTGGTTCATTTCTGTACAATCAGATACAAACATCACACCAGCATTCACAGCAAAACTGAACTGAAGAAAGCCAAGACTGGTTAAAGAAAACCATGTTAACTGGTTGTTACCACAACAAATCGTTTTTTTATAAACAATGTACCACTTCTGGTACTCTTACCACTGCTGGTTTAAAATATACTGATATTTTTTACTAATATATTGGATCTATAATTATTATTATTATTGCCATGATATAATACAAAGATACTGTACTGGCCAAGTGTTCTATTTTGTGTGCTTTACTCATGGAATCTAGAACAAGCACCAAGTAGCAGCACTAGGTCATTATTTATACGACCATATTAACTTTACTAATTACCTACGCTAACGTTATTAACCTATTAACTTTATATTACCTTTTTAACTTCACTAATGATATTGTAACACATAACAATGCTAATATGCAACTTTCTTCAAGCTAACATATAAACAAACTTTATTACTACTTTATTACTACTTTATTACTACTAATACTATCAGTGCTTACAAAGAGATTAACTAACTCATTAACTTTTACTATGCTAACATACTGACTTTATTAATGCTAGCTTATTAACTTTATTAATGTTAATATCGGGTACTGTACTATAGTTGGAAAGATTATAGCGAATTTTATTATCATCCTGTCTTAAATCAGATGAAACCGAGAGAACGGACTCTTAGCATAGGACAAATATTTCCATTCAGAAATTGAAAACTAACTGTGCATTAAATGTTCAGAAGTGTGTACTCTGTGAAACATGTCTTAATTTATTTTTTACTTCAACAAAATATGGGATTTGAAACCCCAGTAAACAATGAACGTCATCCACGTTTTTAAATATAGTCAGGTATGTGATTTCAGTGTTGTTTTAATGGTTTAGAGGGTTTAAATGTTTACTGGGGCCTTTGTGTATAACTGTAACCACCATAATAACTAAACATCAAACAGAAACACATAACTGCCCATCCGAGGATCAGAACACTTAACCTGGTTTTAAATTCCTGAAGCAGCCACTTCAGATTAATCTACATGTGAAAGTTCCTGAGTGGCAGCTGAGAGCTTTCTGAAAGTGTGAACGGTTAGAGCAGTTAATCAGCTCTCACTCAGCAGCGCAAACAAACAGTAAACTCAGACGCCTCTTATAACATCACTAATCAAGCTCTGCCCAAACACGGAGTACTGCTGGCACTCTAGCGTTAATGAATGCAACACTTACCAGTACTGAGAAACGTGAGAGAAGCTGCACTTAATCATGTGAGAGGGGCTGATACGATCTGAACTCATTATTTAACCACTAACACTCACTGGTGCATTAAAGTACACAAAGCAAACATTTGTTCTCGCACGGCTACGAGGATTTTCTTTCGCCTTTCTGTTCTGGCTGATAAACAAAAGTTCTAATTGGATAAGAACAGCCCGAATCTGCCAGACCACAACGAAGCTCCTTACTCACACTAACAGTGGTGGCTCATTCTCATGAAACCACCTCAAAGTAGGGGTGGGCGGTATAGCATTAATACCTGGAAATGTTTTCCTGGTACACGATGCATAACACGATATTAGGTTTCTGATAAGTGGAAAAGATACGCTTCACATATGTAAATTAGCCCCGTTCTGATTGGCTGTACTGTCACTTTTGCAAAAAGAAAAGTTGGAGCTGAAACACTCCAAGTAACTTTGATGTGAATGGTATGGCTAGTCCATTTTTTTTTATTTCTATTTTACGAACTCCAGCTGGCCTCTACACTACCAGTCAAAAGTTTAGATACAGCTACACAAAAGTTTTCTTTGTACCTTAATGCTTTCCTTTAGAATAAAAGTCAAGACATCAAACTACACAACCGCACTCATGGAATTATGCAGTCCCCTTACAAAACTCCAAAAATTCTGCACTTGCAATAGAGGTTAATATAAAAAGACTTTTTCTAAGCAATTTTGGACAAATAATCTTAGTCTGCCTATCACTAATATTCACAGAATTGAAATGTAACTAAAGTTTTTAAATTGTACAACAACAAACTTTTTTTGCATAGCAAAGTAAATTTTAGAGGTGGTAAGATGGAAACAATAATACTGTGATACATGTACTGTGATGCATGTTGTGAATCATAATTTTTTTAGACAGCTCATCAGGTGGAACTGTTAAGTGTAATCATGTAGATGTCTTTAAGATAAACAAAATATTGGGTGTATGTTGGGTGTATAAGCTTTTGTTATGTATATTGGCTCAAAATCACAAAATGGTGAAAAAACTTTTTTTATTTTTTTTTTACCTCCAACTGCTTAATATTTGTACTTTAATGTAAAACAGCATAATAAGCATCACAAAACAAACAGCTTTAAAATATTTAGTACTATATTGTTAAAAATATTTACACATTTATCTTTAGTCTTACTGTGTTGCAAAATGGAGTATTTGATCACTTAAAATAGAAAATCAATTTTGTATGAATCAACCAGTTTGCACAACCATAAGGTAAAAATACAAACTTTTTTAATACTTAACTTTTAAAAGTTAGAAGTGTTTATGAGTGTTGTTTAAGAGAATAAGGCTGTTACCTAATAAAGAAAAGATGCTGGGAAGCTGTGATGCAAAGTGAAAACTAAAACTGCCTTTTATTATGAATGTTTCACTTCATCTATTTACAAGTCAGTGTTTGAGACAGCCTTGGATTCAGAGCTGCATAAATGTTTAAAATGAAGTCTGTTTAAAATTCAACACCTACAAGTCACGAAACCTGCCACCAGTCTGAACTCTGAATCACAGCAGAGATGAAGCAAGTTTTTAGAGTCAAGTGCTCAAAAAAAAACAAAAAGAAAAAGAAATAAGATCTTATTATTATAGATCTTATTTTCTGAAAATGGTCTAACTCTTCCCAGCATGCTTTACACAGTTTGTTATGCAATTTCCATCAGGACTCATCAAGTTACCAGTTCCGGAGAGACAGACAAACAGACGTCCAGTGAGATATAAAGAAAACAGCAGCTTGATCGATCCTACAGGAAACAGAGGGCTACAGTGATAGCTTATTTTTTTAAGGATTCATTTAGTTGCTAACTAGTTAAGCGGAAAGACTCCAACTTCATCAATCCTAAATGAGATGCAGAGATAGACAGACACAAACACACACAGATACAGACAGAAAGATAAAGAATGACAAAAAGAAAACAACAGCAGAAAGGATAGCTAACTAGCTTGCAGTTTCCTACAGGACTCAAGTTACTAGCTTTACAGGACAACGGTAACTTGATTAATCCGAAAGGAAACAGCTGCACAGCCTGCTCTTTCCTTAGAATTACAGTCACTAGCTAAGTACACAGACAGCATTTAGAATCCTGGAGCATTATACTTAGCCAGACTTCTTCAGGACTCAGGAAGTTGCTAGCTAGGTAGAAAGACAGGAACTTCCTGATGGAAGCAGATGAATCCTGAAAGAACTAGATAGCCAGCTAGCTTACAATATTCATCAGAATACATCACGGAGCAGCTTGATCAATTCTGAAGAAAACAGAAAACTACAGCTACCTGGCTTGCAATTCTGTTCAGAACCTATCAAGAGGTAGATAGGTAGATAAACAGCAATCTGATGAATCCTGAAGGACACAAACAGATGACTGTAGCTAGTTAAACCAGCTTGCAATTTCCTCCAGTATTCTTATGTCACTAGCCATCAAAACAGACAGACAGCCAACTTGATAAACCCTAAAAGAAGCATATAGCCAGTTACCTTGCAAAACTAGGTAAACAAACAAACAAACAAACAAACAGTATTTATCCTAAAGGACACAGGCAGCTATAGCTTTAACCAGCAGGATAGATAGACAGCACTTCAGCATCCTGAAGGTAAACTATCTAGCTATCTTGATTGATAGATAGGCATGGAGCGTAATGGAGGCCCAAAGGTCTTGTCCAGCCCGTAATAGGTGGTCAGGTTTCTAATGCTGTCTCTGTTATCAGACCCTTTGAGTTTGGAGAGACTCTTCAGCTATCAACAGCTCCTCCTTAATGTGAAGTTCATGTTTAGATTGGGAGGCTTTGGCCTGCTGAGAGGTTTTGATGAAGGAGGCCTGCCTCTCTCTCTCTCTCTCTCTCCCTCCCTCATCCAATGATGTTTCATTCGAGCTGTCCAGCGTTCTCATCTGCCGGACTTTGAAAATCGTTAGCTAAGCGCAGCGGTTGACGGACAGCCGGGTGACTGATGATCTTTGGGTTTCGAGATGCCGATGGTGAAGGGGCTATCACAGGGATAGTTTGAGATGTTCAAAGATGGGCTAATGGGGTCTCACCGTGGTGGGACAAACTGACAAATGCGAGCTCCTGCCTCCCACTGAGGCTTCAAAAGCAATGGCCTTCAGATTCACCACGGTGTGGTGGGCAAAGGAAACTGATATCAGCCCACAGGGAGTTTCTGCTAGAGGTCTATTAGATTTTCTTCAGCATTTGAAGCACCCAATGAGGAGAAAACTACTGGCAATGAATGTAAACTAAATCTAAATTAGGAGGAGGTAAATCACACTAACATTCCTATAGGATTTGTCATTAAAGGAGCTCAGAATTACAATATCTAATTGGATATCTTTGTAAAAACTGAGATATAATTATGAAGTACCTGCTTTGATTGTTGCTGGTAAAAATTCCTTAAGTAAGACGCAATTTATCAGACACTCTACGCTAAATTCATATGGGATTCCCCAGTGCAAAACTTCTCTACAGACTCAAATTCCTTATAATTACTTATGTATGTGTACATCTCCTTTTTTATTCAAATGCTGAGAGACCATCTGTCATTTAATTCCAATCAGAATTTTAAGTTATTCATTTGTCAGAGGAAAAAAAACAGAAAACATGCTAATAAATAAATATAATTGTCTTTTTTTTAAATAAGACATTATTTATCAGCCTTAACAACTAAATACAGTGTGAGATGTTTAAAGTATATACTGTGTCCACTCTATCCTTTTTTATTTCAGCTTTAATTCTTTTCAGGGAACTCAATTCTTCAAAGTTTTTCAAAGAAATCTTCAACAGTTTCCAAGTTCAGCTCTAGAAACTGGCTGATAATTCTTACATTCCATATAATCCCAAACTCATGCGCTCATGTTGAGGTCTGGACTCTGAGGTGGTCAGCCAGTTGTTTTGAGAACACCAGCAGCTTCTTTGTTTGATTTGTCTGTTTCCTTTTCTCAGTAAGGGCTTCTTGACAGATCTTCTACACAACCTTTTAGACTCACAGCTTTGAAACGTCTTCTCACAGTGGAAGATGTTTCAGAGCTTTTTCCGAAGCAAGTGTCTCAACTTTATTCTCTCCTCACTCTCAAAGACAAAAGCACAATTACTTATTCCATAGGATGTTTTGGTGGCCTTGCAGGTGGTTCCTGGTAGAGGCTGCAAATATTTTTTCCACTTTGATCTTCTACCTTATGCAAGTGTAATATCTTACATTTAATCAGAGAGAGAGAGAGAGAGAGAGAGAGAGAGAGAGAGAGAGGACCTCCATACCTTTCTGATAATGGAGATTAGCAAGCCCCTTTTGGTGTTTTTAGGTAAACGGATTTGCTGTGGGTCTGTCAGAGGTGACCAAACGCATTATGCAACTCCAGTGTGTGTGACTGAGAGGACACGTGAACAGCTGTTGGGGAAGTGAGACGGCCTGCTGCACTAACGTCTCCAGCTTAGCTTCAAACACCCTGCAGGAGACCCTGTGAAGGTCCAGCAGACACCCACCACCCCACCATGAATCTGCCTGTCACTGACCGCTCTTCAACAGGTGCATGTACTGGCCTTCACTATCCATTTCTGTCATAGCAAAACTCTCATTTTCAGACAGCTGGGGCGTCTGCTTACTCACTACTGGAGTAACAACACTTTCGTTCCTGATGTTTCCTTTCCAGAGTATCATAAAAAATATAAATACCAATAGGTTTATGGTATGGAGTCTCCACAACAAACCATTTCACATCAGACCTTTCTGAATGACTTTGCCATCCAGTAAATAATGTATTAGAATTTGATGAACAAGAGGACTTTTAAAAGTATCAGTAGCAATACTGGCCTTACTGCTCGGTATCATATCTAAAATACAAATCGTCCTCCCTTTCTGATGACTGTATATCACACGCTACCTTGAAACAGCTCTGATTAAATGCGAATCCCATTTTTAAAGACCCTTTGGGTGCCAATATATACAAGAAAGCGGATGCTTATACGCTGGCAAATTTGGGAAGGATGATCGACATCTTATGAGTGAAGCTGATTGAATCTCACTGCAACAAATGGAGCATTTTGGGGATTTTTCTCATGCAGACATGACTAAACAAAGCATGTGCCAGATCTAGGCATCATCTTTAATCCCACCCACCTTCACTTCCTAATTCCCAGAAACCCTCTCATACAGCACCAAAACAAATGTCTACACTTTGAAGTGTCACGGACACTAATCATTACAGACATATCAAAACTTCCTGAGATCTTCCAGTTTTCATTTTGACACTCTTTGGAACTCCAGATGCCCTATTCATTGTGTGGATATTAAACAGAATTCACCCAAAACTACCTAATGCACAATAATAATTTGTAACATCTACATGCCCCCAAAGTAGGGCTCCATGTTAAAAGGCTTTTATCAACATTTCACTTTTATTTGCTTTAAGCTAATAGTCCCCAAACCCATGTTTTACTGTCTTTACAGGAGTGGCTATGGTTGGTTGTAATCTCATAGTGCACTGCCCAATTAGGTGCCTGCCAAAATGGCGGTTGCATTATTATGTGGCGATATAGACGTAAAACGAGAACAATGTGGGATCAAGCATTTTGCTGTAAAGCTACCGTTTCTGTAAAAACTGTATCCCTCAGTCACATTCACAGCAACATACTCAATGTTAAATGAACTGGTACAGACTTGAATTAGTTACAATCAGATTTACTCACTAAGACTCAACATGGCCCTGATCCTGTTACCACAACAACTATTTCATGCAAAGCATTAGCTATTCGAGGAAACACAAGCGAAAGAGATCACGATATTGACCTGAATACATCAGGATGTTCTCATGGCCAGCTTTTCGGGTTCAAGTGAAAACTTTTAAAAGCCTCTGAAATGATGTTTGCAGTATTTACAGGCCCAGCTGGGACGCTGGGGGATAAAGCTCGGAGGGAACAAATGCTCCAGCTGAGAGCAGAGCGCTCACGCAGCAATGACCAAACGGGCGCCATCACTTCTGACCTCAGAAGAGCTGTGTTGGATAAGCAAAACCTTGGCTGTGGATCCCTGTTTGCGTCTTTACTTACATCAGCTATGTTTCTCTATATCTTAGGAAACTTGGTCGCCAGAAAACTGAGACTGTGCTGGCCATCAGCCCAGCACTAAAGGGTTCAGTTTTATGGATTTTGGTACTGGTATTGGTAATGGTAGTCTAGGGAGTTCTCCTCTATCTTCCAACAGCATTTGTAGCTGAAGTGAACGACAAGTGAGCAAAATCTTTACACTTTTAGGTGAAGAGAAACTGAACAAGCATGTTTAATCACTAATTAGAGTACCAGAAAGTAAACTAGAGCAGTATATTGACGTTGAAGGCTATTTGTAGCATCATCACTTTGTAAAGAGTTTGCTAAGCTACTTAATAAACTTATTCAGTAAAAATGTTCTGACCTTTAAAGAATAAAGTACGCAGACAGACTTTAGCCTGTAATTCTAGAACTACAAAAGGCACCTGTAACTTTTTGAAGTAGCAGGTGGATATAGCTAATCACGTATACATACATAAATGTGTTTGTAGCTCTGATGTAACCAAACATCACTAGGAGGAGCAGTTAGTTTGTTTACATAGAATAAAAATAGCAGAGAGTCATTTCTTTTCTCCTTCTATTTTTGCTGCATATTTATACCTGCTAGAATTCTTACATACATACGCGTCAAGACCAAGTCTAAAGGAGGCAAAACCAAGTTCAAATGAAAGCAAACCAAGCCAATAATAGACAACCGATGGCCAAGAACTAGAGTACAGACTAAAGTCCCAGATTAGACTCAAGTTCTACAGGCCTACCAGCAAAAAACATGCCAAATTAGCAACCAGTAAGCCAAATTAGATTCTGTAGAGTGGCTTTATTATGACAGTGTTTACCAAGCAGAACTAGAAACAGAAATGTAGGAACCCATCAGTTTCCATTTTGAGTCAGTCCGTGTTTTAGTATGTGTAGTGGAAGACGACCTTAAATGGCACTCAAGTTCTTCAATAGAAAATAGCTCAGTTAAAAGCTTAGCGTGGTCACTGAAAAAGCATAACGTTTCGTTATCAGCCTCCAGATTGGAAATGAAAACCTCTTCACTTCCATGGAACACTGAGTCTGCAGGGTCAAAAGTCAGCACAGCACTGTAAGTGTCCCCCGATTAAATCTTTAAAGATTCTACAAAACACAACCACGACCACAAGAATTCATTCAGCAAAATGAGCAATTCACTCTCAAACCCCACCCAAACCAGTACAAACAACAATCAATCGGAAAAAGTACATTTCAGAACAATCATCCAGGAGAGGAGAGGAGGAACAAGCCTTGTGACAACAAGGTCAAAAACACAAACAAGATGAGTAAACTTTCAATTACAGCACGTCTCGGAGCATGGCTGCGGGGAACATATGTTTCACAGATGGCACTGGGGTGCAGGCACAAGGGCAGCAGGGGCATTCAGCTGTTTATCACACATACACGGCCTACAAGAATGCAGATGGCAAGGCAGTCGAGGCATCAGCTCCTTTAGGGTGGAGTAGAACTTGGCAACATGACAATATGTTCTTGTTATGATGATAAACTCCTTTACAACGATCTTCTCCGAGTATACGCTGGTATGAAGAGTTATAGAACTGCAAGCCGGTAGTTTTTTAACAGCAAAAAGGACTGTCAAGTGCTTAAACCTCTCCCAATCTGGGCATTTATGGTTTATTTATAAAGGTTTAAAAAAGAGACACCTGGTGGTTGAGGGATACAGTTTTTTTGGAAAATGCTCTTCTTTATTGTTTACACACCTTTCACAAAGACTAAAAGGGTGTTTTTGAGAGCAACAAAGAAGACCTGATGATCTTGGTTAGAAGATCTGGGTATTTATGTTTGAAAGAGCGCTGGGCAGAAACTTTTACCATTCTGTAAAAGTCATAATGACCCTATACATTTTGTTGTTGTCTAACTGTAAACATCAACAAACACCAGTATAAAACCGGAAATGTAGCATAGTAACTGTAGACATAGTAATTGTAAACTGAACAGCAGCCAGTTTACAACATCATAAAAACACAAATCACTACATAGTATGTTTTTAATAATTAATTAATTTATGTATGTATGTATGTATGTATGTATGTATGTATGGTGTGTTTTGGGCATTATATCTGAATATCGTAAACAAGATGTACAATGAAAATGTCTTAGTGTATCGCAATGCTAGATTTCTGCCGTATTGTCGACCCCTAGGCTGGAGCGCTCCTCAGTGGTGTGAAAAGGAAAATACAGTAGCAGGAGAAACACCTCAGCGGGACCGTCAGTTTAATCAGTGTTTGTCTGTGAGTCAGTGCTGCACTGTGGGAGAGAAATCACACTCAACACAGACTGATTCTCTCGTATCTTTAGACTCTCCGTGGATGACACGGCAAAAATACCTTTACCCTACACGGAACACATTTTCAACAAAGTACATCAGGAATTGGCCAGGTTTTAATTCTGGCCTGTATCTATTTGTCCATTTATTGCTCAAACAGTGTAAAGTATAAAGAATAAAAAACAGAAATGAATAAATAAATAATAAAACAGGTTCTTAAAGAACCATGCTTGCAAATGAGATTCTGCAGGGTTCTGCAGCAGTTCTTTACTAAACTCAGTATAGAACAATGAACACTCAACAAACCATTTAAAAACACAAACGGTTCTTTGGCAAGGTTTTGTGATTATCCTGGATGAAAAATAGTTTTAAAATAGTATGTGGTTCTTTAAGACGCACATTTGATACTGGTTGCAGCTCAGAAACATTTGGATTATCTTAAGATCTAGGACAACATGCAAGAACAACAGACATTCTGTGATGTAAGCAGGTGCTAGATAATTTAGAACTTTAAAATCTACCCCAAAAAGCAGGAAGCCAGTCCAGTTCTTTTAAAATGGGAGGCTTCCATTACTGAGTTAAAGAAT
Organism: Prochilodus magdalenae; assembly: GCA_024036415.1. Lineage (NCBI taxonomy): Eukaryota > Metazoa > Chordata > Actinopteri > Characiformes > Prochilodontidae > Prochilodus > Prochilodus magdalenae. The sequence goes on along the minus strand of JAMWET010004128.1, from coordinate 32,806 downwards.
GTTTTAATGATATGTAGAAGGCTTTGTGCTAAGAATGCCTGCAAGAACATTTTTAAAGTTTAAGGAACCCCCATAATGGAAAGGTTCTATACTAAATAAGCCTAGCACCTAAAATGCTCAATAAATTTTTGTAGTCTTCATTGGTGATAATCTTCTTTTGTGATTATTGCATACAGTGGGTTAGTGTTGTTCAAGGGCCCAAGAAAAACACAGAAAAGCCTATTATTATTATATATCATACAACAATAACAATAATATACCATCATATCTAGCCCTAAATCAGACCAACACTGATTTCAAGATTAAGACAAATAATCTCATCTTTTTCCCAATGTGAACTATCCGATATCCAACAGTGAGGTTTCTGGCAGACGAAGCTCATTACTTTTATTAAAATGCTGAAGCTCTCGTAGGTTGATGGCCTTCATTCAGCCTGTCGATAAGCTGCAGGAAACATTTATCACCAAGTCCATCACACCAAGTCCCCCCCAGCTACATTAACATTGTCTAATTACACAGATAAGCTTGACTATCTGAGTCTCAGCACACGTGGATCTGCCCACATGTGTTATAACCAATCGATTCCACAGTACATGTGAGCCTGATTCATCGACATTATGATCCGCATGTGTGGTGTTAATCACTGCACAGTGAAAGAGTCCCGCTGCATTACTGCTATTATTGCTAATAGCTGCAACAACATGATGGACAGAAGGATGAAAACCCTCAGAAAAACATGAGCCCTGTGGCTTAAAGGCTACATTCTAAAGCTGAAAACGTGGCCTAAAGCTTCAAATTGTGTGATTTAAAACTGGGCATGTGTTCTAAAGTCAAGAAAGCTGGCTATGTGGTCTAAAGCCTAAGAGTAAGTCGCTTAAAGTGTAAAGACACATGCATGGCCTAAAGCCTAAAGTCAGATGTACAGCCTAAAGCAGACAGCCTTCTAAGCCTCTGGCCTAAAGTTTAAAGATTAAAACCCATAGGGCAGATGTATGGCTAAAAGCCTAAAGCCAAGTGTATGGCCTAAAGTTTAAAGCCTAGAGTCCAAATAAAAAGGCATATGGCCTAAAGCCTGATGACAGACATGTGGCTTAAAGCCTAGTCTGAAAGCAGACACGCTGCCTAAAGCCTAATGCCAGATGTGTGACTAAAGCCTAACGCCTCATGTATGGCCTAAAGCCCAGAGTCTAAAAAGAGGTGAGTCCAGCTGCAATAAATGGTGGAGCCTCTGCACAACCATGAATTACTTTGCAAAACAGGACTTTGAAATGTCACTGGCCAGGAGAGGACACGCTGAAAATGGTGTGCCAGAAAGCTGGAACACGGTAAGCACTCCTGACAACAAACTAGATCACCTCAAACGACAGTTAACTTCCTGGTGTGCACTCCATGACTGCTGCGGTTCGGTTTTTACAGTGATGTAGCTCAGTGATAGCCTTTTGGACATGACCATCTGGCTCACCAGGCCAACAGGGTTGCAGCACTGTCCCATAAGATCTGTGGTGATGACCCGTGTGTTTACATTAACAATGCAGAAATGTGGTAGCAATTTCCAGTCACTGCCTACTGCTGGTGGGGGTTGATTGTACCATGGGACCAAGACCAATCATGCTAACTCTCCAGAAAGTTTACCACCATGCTCATTGTTGCAGCATACTATTCACCTGGCACTGAATGTATAGGGCTGTATCCCAGCCTTACCTTGGCTACTGGACCACATCTATGTCATGGTAATTCCAGCATACAAACCTCGGCTCAAATGTGCCAAGGCAAAACGCTGGTCTGATGGGGCCCATCTCACCAAATTAGTTTTGGAGGAATACAACTGATTGGCTATATTAGATGATGTGACTTCCTTCAAGAATCACCACACATGCTACCAGAAGCCGTGGGCGACTGCAGAGGTGCAAGTGCTGATAAAAACCTAGGACGCTGACGACAAGGCAGCTCCCAGCACAGCAAGCTGTCCCGAACTATGAGAGAGGCAAAGTGCAATTATGCACAGACAATTCACAGACAATTTCTGGACGCCAGAGACATTTGTTGTATGAAAGGTTGCTAGTCCTGACAATATACCTGGTCGGGTGCTCAGGGGATGTGCAGACCAGCATGCAGACGTTCTAACCAACATCTCTGAGTCAGGCTCTTGTCCTGGGCTGCTTCAAATCAACTACCATCAACCATGTGCCAAAGAAATCAACTGCGTCTGGATTCAATGACCACCAACCAAAAGTACTCATTCTACTCATTATGAAGTGCTCTGAGTGGCTAGTGATGATACACACAAAGAACAGGCTTTCTTCCACACTGGTAGGAAATTTCAGTTTGCATATAAGCCTAACTCGTCTATGGAGGAAGCCATACCCTTTGCCATTCACCTTTCACTGACACACCTGGACTGAAAAGACAGTGTGAGAATAAGAATGCTTTTTTCAGCATCCAACCCAATCATACCACAGCAACTTACTGGTAACCTGAGTCCGCGGTGCCTGAACACCTCCCTCTGCAACTGGATCCTGGACTCAGAGACTGACTAAGAGACCTCAGTCTGTCAGGATCAGCAAAAACAGCTCGGGCAACACCACAATGAACACAGGTGCTCCCAGAAACTGTGTGCCCAGTCCCATGCTATTCATGTTTCTGACTCATGACTGTGCAGTCGAGTGTTTCCAGTCTTTACTGTCTGGTATGGGAACTGCTGTCTCAGACCTTAGGACCCTACAGATATAAGGATACCTCCTGCAACAAACAGAGCATTTGCAAGGTGCATTGTGGATGACCCCTCACATCCCTGACATGGACCCCTTGACATTCATGCTCGTGCCATCACCAACACCAGTCTTTGCAACAGCCTAAGCAGTCTGAATACCCTCAGCACTCACTTGGACTAATCTAGACAAGAACTCTTTTGCACCCCTTTACCATCACTGTGCATGTGCACTTTAATTGCCATCTCTGAATCGGTTATAAGACTATATCTTGTACGGTTAACAGTTGCACTAGTTCCCAAATCACTAGCTGCTGCTAAATGACAGTTTTCCCATTTGTATATTATTTTTGTCATTGTGCGTTTATGTTCTGTATATTAATTGTCTGGTGTATTTATTATAAGTTCTCCACTTGGTTTGTATCTGCGGTCTCTGTAGTCCTGTATAATGTAGAACTGTACTGTATAACCATGGAACCTAAAGAACATACATTAAAGTTAAATTAAGGAAGGACAATTAAAACACCTGACTTGAATAAAGCTCAAAAAAATAAAGCCTAGAGCCGTGTGGTCACTCTGATACAAGCACTCCAGTGCACACACTATTATGAGAGCGTCTCTCTCCACTATACTAAGCAGCCTAGCCACTTGTTCGAGTGTCCCAGCCCAAAAACACTCATTGTCCGGCCTCCTTTTGTGGCCGAGTGCCACTGTACTAAGGAATCTGGAGAAGAAAAGCTGCCTAACAGTTGGTCATGCACCAGTGCTCTTGGCAACAACAAGGCTGTGGCCTATATTGCCTTAATTTCGCTTTAGCGGCCGTGTCCTCTCAACAGAAAGCCCATTACCAGTTATAGAGCAGGCTTTATTGGAGTGGGAGCTTTGAAGGGCAGAACAAAAGAGTGTCCTATGTTTAGATTAGGTAATGTAAGCAACGGGTTTTCTGCATGGACGACAGCACACAATAAGCCACCTCCTGAATACCAGTCAGCCCAGAAAAAACATACTGGGATCAGAGGGACATTTCTCTGGTAATTACTTGAAGAAAGGAGAGAGGGGAAAAAAACTAATCAAACGCAGTCTGGCCTGTCGAAACTGTAACTAAATGATGCTTATCATTAACAATGCGGATAATGGCTATGCGTGTTCTGATTGCCCGATAGCAAATTTGAAGGTAATTTATAGTAATCCTGCACAGTTGAATGTAATTTATCGCTGAGGTTTAAACTTGGCCACAAACAGAGAAAAAAAAAAACAAACAATGTACAATCTGAGTAACCACAGTAACCATGCAAACAAACACTGTGATGAAACGTGTGCAGAAATGTTTCCACAGGTGTTTCAATATTTCTGAATTTTGCTTCAGTCAATTTATATACACTTTTATTACTCTGTTTGCTGATAACTGTATGACTGCACTCACTGCTCAGATCTGTGCTGTATACACTATTCATATTTCCACTATGTTTACCTGCAGTTACTGAACATACTGTACATAAACTCAATGTCATGTTAGCTTGTATTCTGCACACTTAGCAATTTTTACATAAGTGCTCTCACAGTACATACAACCTACATTGTATTATCTTCACTGTACATATGTAGATTATATTTACACTAACATCAGCATTGTTCTACCACTCCACAGCCTGTAACTGTACATAGTGTAACCTTTGCATCGCTAGTTAGATGCTAACTGCATTTCATCGGTTCTGTACCTGTTCTTTGCACAATGACAATAAAGCTAAATCTAATCTAATAAATACAGTTACTATGACAAAGAAATTAAATTACATGAGAGATGCTAAAAATAAACAGGGCTGAGACATTTTATTCACACGTTTGGTTAGGTTCACAGCAGTGGCACGATTCAGCATATCCGCTGTATCCTGACATTTTTCTCCAGGCTGTTTCCGTAAACTGACTTCCAACTGGTGATTTTCTTTTCCCGTTATGCATGCTAGTGTAAGTTTGCTAACGTCATCTCTGTGAAATTATCAGCGTTTCAGGAGTTAAGCAGGCTATTAGAAGAACTACTACTCTTCTATAAAACAAGGCCTAAACATTTAGAGCTGAAATCTTCAATGAACTAAATTCTATTCTATTCTATTCTATACTCTATTGAACCAGTATTTGTTTTATGCTTATGTATGTTCCAGAAATGGATGGATAGGAGAGACCAAATAACAGGCCCAAACTTCAGTCCCCACAAACAATCACTACTAGATATTCATCTCAAATTGTTCAGCACTGAGACAGGGAAAATAGTTCGGGCTATATTTGCATGTTAAAAGTTGCGTACGTTATATACATTTTACCCCGTTTACCTCAGCAGTGCGTTTTTGCCTGTAAACATACAATATAACACAGAATACACAGAAACAAACATGAACACAGTGAGCTTGTGAGCTAGTTTTGAAAAACAAAGTGTGCTCCCAGATTTCCCCTAGATGCCCTCAGCCTGGAATTATTAAATTTCATTAAAAGCTCCTGATTTAATTTAATGAAGTCCTGAAGAGATGAAGCAAAAACTAGTCAGAAAACCACAAAAATAAATGCTTACTGACCAGATAAAACAACTTTTCTGCCTTTTCTGCAAGACTTTTGCACAAAAATGACTGTGAACATGTTTATGCACGTGCACATTATACTTGGTCCCCAAAATATCACTTTAAAATGTGTTTAACCCTATAAAACTGTGCCGCCCCACCTGCGAGACCTAGTACCTTGGTATATTTAAAGCATTAATGCTCCTCAGTAGCGTAACCTAGAGAGATGTGTCTTGAAACTACAGAAGTAGCTCTAAAACGCAAGCCCAGGTTCGTCATTGTGGGTTGCTTACTTTCTATGTTAACCTACAGCGTAAGCATAAGGAAAACATCCGGACCCATTTCATGCACTTGGCACAAAGCTTGACTGAATGTTTGTATACAGATCCAGTTCAATCCAGTCTTTTTTCATGACATGTCATGTGATGTATAAGCCACATTTTGTATTTGATTGGTTTTGTTTGGTGTGTGTTTTAGAGATCTAAATGTCTGCAGTGCTGGAGAGCGGGTGCACAGACAGTCTTTGGTTAGGTTGTCTCAGGAAGTCGTGCTGAAAGTGTCTTTGGGTAAAGAGTAAGAAGAAAAGCTAGGAAAGTCACCGATAGCAACTACAGATAAATATGGCAGGGTGGATAAGTTCTTTAGACAAGGTTCTAAAATTGAATAATGTATGTCACACAGTGTAAATCTTAACATATTACATTACCCAGAGGACATGAATAACGTTGGCAACATGATGCAGACAGTACGGACTGTTTAACCATACAAAAATCTAAGCCCTTTTTTTTGTGTGGTTTGTAAAAAACTCTGTTCTTTGGACAAAAATGGTCTTAGTTCATAAAACCATAGAGGGACACATTATAGACAGCCTGCAAATGCAATGCGCAGAATATTAATCAGAATCAGGCATTCTGTTCATATCACAGAGCCTTTCAATATACACAATATACTACATCACTGTGCGAGGCGTACCTGGTCATGGCTAGCTTGAATGGAACTCCCAATGCCATGGAAAGTCATTTGGACAGGTGAAAGGGTCAGATAGGTCATAAATTCTTTGTCAGATTGTCCGTCCGTATACTGCACCTGCGGAGGAGATTACAACAGGGAATTAGATGGGGATTATCACACTATGCTGGCCTTGACGGGAATAAACAATCAGACCGAAAGTGTTCTCGAGACGCAGCAGATACTAGCATGGCCAGTTTTACTTTCACTATAAAACACAGCAAAACAGACAAACAGTAAGAAAGCTAAACTTCCTCCACTGATCTGAGTGATACTACAGGGTCTTTCTGGGGGGAATTCTGGCCCAGCTTTAGCACTCAAGGCCGTCTGAGGACACTAACAGCAACTACTGTCAAACTACTCAACAACACCAGGAGGAGTTTCACTGTGAGCACTTTCTGATCATTTCATGCCTGACCTAAATACACCTCCAGCACAGACAGAGAGGGAGAGAAAAGGAAAATGGGGAGAACAAAGAGGACAAAAAGGGGAATACAAAGAGGAGAAAGAGAAACTGAATAAGGCAATAAAAGAATAAAGAGGAAAAAGAGTAAAGAAGGAAAAGGGAGATCAGAAAATAAAGACAAAATGAATAGAAAAGAAACGAAAAAACAAAAACAAGAGAAAGGTGGTATAAGAAGAGAAAAAGACAGGTGTAAAGAAATAGAAAAAGAGAGGAAAAAGAACGGCAAAATGAATAGAACACGAGAGACAACAAAGAATTAAGAGGACAAAGAACAAAGACAAAAAAGAAAAAGTAGAAAGAGAAGGGAAAAAAAAAGGAGAGAAGAGAAAAGGAGAAGGTGAAGAGATGATGAAAAGGAAATAAACAGAAAATCAATTGTAAAATAAGGACAAAAAGAGAAAAGAAAAAAGGAGTAAAGAAATGATGAAAAGAAAAACAATAGAAAAATAGAAAAAGCAGAGTTTAAGAGAGAAAAGAAAAGAAAAAAGAAAAGAAAAGAGAAAAGAGAAGAAAAGAGAAAAGAGAAGAGAGAAGAGAAGAGAAGAGAAGAGAAGTTTGGTGTGCAGCTGTTCGCAGCTGTACACATCAGCTCTAATACTAAATATTTGTTTGACAATAATCACTTTCAAAATGACGTTAAACTGTTTTAATAACAGGCTGTGGGAGGAGAAAAACAGGTGGAGGAACACAAGAATAAGAAAAGGATGACAAATAGAAGGGGAGACACTTAAGAGAAAGAAGAGAGAAATCAGGAAAGAGAAAGCGGGAGGACACAATGATGTGCAGCTGTTTAACCCCAAGCTGTAAACATCAACTGTAATGTTTAATATTTGGTAGGAATCACTTTCAAAATGACTTTAAACAGCTCTGATAATAGGCCGGAGGTCAGGCTGGGGGGTGACTCTGGTACATCCTCTGGGTCCAGGCTACGTGCTAGATCATTAAGGAAGTATAAAGGTTCTGTACAATGGTGTGAATTATTGCACAATCAGTGTGTCACAGAAACACATGCTTGATTAGCAATGCGCTTCATTAGTTCTCCGTCCGTGTCAGAGTTTTAGTTAAACTGCTGCCCAACATGTGGCAGCCTTCCAGCCAGCTCACTGAATCATGGGAAATGGAGGCCCTCTGACACTCCATCCATCAGGCACGCTGGAGGTGCAACAGGCCACACAAAGAAGATGGCTGAAAGATCTTGCTGTGAGGAGGAGAAATTAAGCCCATCTGATTGATCTCTCTCTCGAGCACTCTAGCGTTTGTTTGGCCACATTTTCTAAAGTATTCTGACTTCAACAGTAAGAGCGCACAAGACTATCTGAAAAGCAGCAGTGTGAATCTCTACAGACTCCATGCCATGATTTCATTGTGCTGATACTGAGCTAAGTGTGCTAAACATGAATCAATCATAACAAGCATATATTCACTCATTCGTCACTTCAGGTTTTCTGAACGTCAGCTGGACCACTAAAAACTCAGATCTTTGAGTGGCGAACGTCACTGCACTTATGACCCTAGACACACAGTAAACTCACAGGTCATGTTCATGAAGGACCGCAAAGTCTGAAATTGACAGAGACAACTTACACTGCATTATCATGCTGGTAGCACACAGTAAATGATACAGGTACATACAATTCAGTGTTTTACAAGTACTGATTTATATATATATATATATATATATATATATATATATATATAAATACATATATATATATAAATAGATTTAGACTGATATGGGCAATATTTCCTGAGCTACACCTATGGAATTCTTTTGATGATTGTGTGTGTGTGTGTGTTTGTGTGTGTGTGTGCATACATAGATTCATAAACATATGATATATACACATATACACACACACACACATACCATATATCATATGTTTATGAATCCATCTTACATCAAACAAGCCATACCACAATAAAAATCTACTACAGAAGGAAGATATGATATCATTTTAAGCTGGTTAATTTACTGTTCCATATCGTTCCTTCTTTTGTTTTTCTAATGCTGGAAACCAAGCCGGAAGCTTGAAACTTCTTGTAATCCCTTAAAAAATGTTACTTTAAGCTTTATTTATGTTTATTTGTACATATTTAAATGTTATGAAGTAAATTTACCGGCAAAAACATTGCATGCTTTTTCTAATAAAATCAATTTTATTCATCTCACTTCATCTCCCCTTCCCTGACAACCTCCCTACTTGTGCAGCTACAATATTAAATCCAACAAACCTATTTTAGTTCACAAAAACAACCTCTCTTGCATGTGCAAGTCTGAATGCATGTGCCCAGGCTCAGTGGGATATTTATTAAGCTTAAATTTAAATTCAGTTCACTATTACATTTATGAGCTAGCCAAAGGATTACAAAATGGAAACAATCCTCTGTTGTAATTCATTTTAGATGCTAATGCAATTATGTAATTTGCACTGAGAACTGGAGCGGCCCCAAATGGCTCACAATGTCAAAACATGTCAAAACAAATGATGCACTCTTCTCTACATGCGGAGCAGAGCAGAGGGCTACAGAGCTGCGGTATCTGCAAAAAATACACTATTTCTAGGAAAGTGTAAGTCAGACTTAACAACCCAATCAGAAATAATACAGACTGCACAACAACGATTACCACCATACCAAAACACTGACTCTTTTGGTGAAGAATAACCTCCAGTTCCACTTTTATATACCAGGAGAACGAATGACTCAAGAAATCACACTTCATTAAAACTGAACATTAAATGAACCAGTTGTTACCAGTTCTGCCTGTCGGTTCTGCCTGTCAGCTAAGTGTCCCTCTGTCAGATCACGCTGCAAACCCTCCCTGGTTAGGAAGATTCGCCGCACCTTTTTAAACTACCGTGTTTTTATCACTGACTCATGTGAAGTGCTTTCTTTATTGCTGGATGTTGGAGTTGAACTGACCAAGTTCCATCATTTTTCCAATAATGCCTAACAAATTCAGACATCAATTTTTTTTGCTGAAATGTAAGATGATGTCAGACTAGTCTTGATTCGTTCAGAGAGAGAGAAAAAATGTCTGAGACCACTGCTGGACATGATTCCATGCTGCATTCCTTTTCCTGATTTAATACCAAGATGATTTCATTACAGTTGACATGGTCAGCTCAGTATTTTCAGTGACAAGTAGAAATAATGTCTCCCCCATTTGCTTTAATGACTGCATAAGCTCAAGCTGGCACAGACTCCATATGCTTATGTAAAAACCTAAGATAAGTAAATCAAATGCACCTGAAAGCCATCTGAACATGTTTCAGTTAAAGGAGTAAGACAAAAAAAAACCTGACCTCTTTGGGAAAAGGCTTTAACATGGTCAGAAGAGTATTCCAAAGAGAGAAGAGAATTCCAAACTGTTTTCTTAGTAAAACTTTTCACTGTTTTTCATTTTGTAACATTTGAATACTTTTTTTATTTCATACAAATAAATTTGTGATTTTGAATGTGGGTTAAGATTTTTGTTCCCATTTGTGTGTGTGTGTGTGTGTGTGTGTGTATATAGGTGTGTGTATAGGTGTGTGTGTGTATATAGGTGTGTGTGAGAGTGTGTGTGTGTGTGTGTATATATATATATATATATATATATATATATATATATATATATATATATATACACACACACACACACACACACACACACACACACACACACACACACACACACACACACTAGAATATATAATCCACAGTTATGCTGTCATCAAGATAAACTTCATCCAGTACATTGTGCCTTTTTCTATCTGTAAACATAAAATCATCTTCTCCATTTGATACAAATAGTTAACCTACAAACAGACCTATTTCACGGGACTTTACTGATATTTGATACTGATACTGTTTACTGATATTATTCCAATGTATCAAATAACACAAACACAAATTACAATCAAATACAAAACCCAAAGATTTGAAGTGATATGTTCAACCTCTGACCAACAATGCTGGACAAAGGGGCAAAACCAAAATATGTGGGCAGAATCTGCCAAAACTAGCACACAATCCCTCCAGCATTCCCATCCACACGTTGGACCCTGTTTGATTACAGCTCTGCTTGGGAGAAATGAAAAGACACACAATATTCTTCCAGCAGAAGTGCCTTCCGAATCAAGGACTTGGCAGAGCTAGACCCATTTTCCCAGGACCTAAGCCACATCTCCTCAGTCAGTGTTATGCCTGATTCTCTCTACCACCGCAGTTTTACGTAATCGGAGTTGTTAATGGTAAGTGTTTCTGATAAAACGACCGACTAGTGTAAATACAGGGCAGGTGGACACTTGGTGTGCATTTCAAGTAAGTGCTGCTTCTCTGCTGTAGCCGGAATCTCCACATGCTAACCGTCTCTGTATGCGTTTCTCATGCTGTTTGTGAAAGCGCCTGAGTTGAGGTTTTCCTGCTGGAATTAACTGTGGTGTAATTTTATCACTCCAGCCCATCGCTCAGAGCCACCACGAAGCCCCGAGACCCAACACAGTGCCAGCTCTGCCTCAACCACAACATTTATTTCCCTGACAAACTTACACAAGTTAAGCCACAGCTGGAACCCATCAGAACTAAGCAAAAACCAAAATCATGTCCAGCCTGTGTTTGCTAATGTAAATCCCAGCATAAACACCGGCTGCAGGAATGGAAGAAGGGCGAGAGCGATGGAAACAAACCCTACGCTCTTTGAAGGCCGGACAGGAGATGCGTTTGATGTTGAAAAAGAGCATGGGAACAGAGAGCCGGCAAAGCTGAGGAGAAAACACTGCCAGCTCCGTTTGAAGTGGTTTTCACACAGGCAAGAAGAGGAAGGAGAACACACATGAGCACAAACTGGTGCTTACGGAAAAATGCTGCAGTCCGGCTCTTACAAAACATACATACTACTGCAATATATATTTATTACCAAAAGAAGAGTTGCACCCAGAGGAAGGTTTACACATACAGAAGTAGCTTCTCTCAGCATGAGGTCTCGGAATGAAATGGTAAAGGTTTCTAATGGTGTCCAGTGATAATCCACCCCATGCAGCTTAAATACTCACACACAGTTCCTGCATCATTTATGGTAGGGGTGGAGGTGAAGTGACACCAGAAGACATGTGACACATGATAAACTGTTCATCCTGGTGCTGACCACAGGGCCTCCCACACACGGATTTGTTAGCCAGCTCCACCAAGACAAAAGTGGGACTAATCAATGAAGATGACCTGCTGCCATTCTGAGAGCTAAATGGATGACTCATAACGGGCATCACTGCTTGCTGAATGTCCGCAGTCATGGTTTGTAGGTTCGGTCAGGTACTTGCTTACATTACATGTGCGAGTGTGAAATTCTAATCGTTCACATGTCTCACACTGGCAAACCTACCCACCAAGTTTCATTCCTGTCGGTTGATTCCTTCTGGGTGCAGCTATTTGTGCTGTTAGCTATGGTCTAAACTGTTATTTTGATGATGAGTGAATGTCGTGTACAATATCGTGCAAAATAAACCTTTTGTCTTTCTGTGTCATTTTCTGATCCAGCAAGTGATTCTCTTTACAGCTTATTGGTAAAAATGTCAGTAGGAAACCGAAGCCTCGACAACTAAATAGAATCTCTTTTCCCACTATGTTACAAATTCACAACACAGTTACATAAGTATATTCACATTAGGTAATAAAATGTTTCCTCTGACACAAACACAAATGTTTAAACCAAAAATTTAGCGTCTGCACTTTCCACACGGTTTCTCCTTTTGTTTCAGTGGGCTAGCAGTCAGATTTGGTTATTGGTAATCATAACTGCAGCTTCTGCGGTTCAACTTACCACTTACCACGATGTCCATATCTGAATTATTAAATGTTCTTTGGTCCATATGCTCTCTGAGCACATAACTAAAGCGTTTTATCATTTATCATATGTTTAGTGAGTTCTGTAGCCTGAGCAGCACTGGAAATGTTCTACCCACCCATGTAATCCCACCATGCTGCAGTTATTCAGGATTTAATATAAACTGCATGTGCCAAACGTAAATATTTCCTAATAAACCAAAAGAATCTACTTATAATAAACTAAGCACAGCAGATAAGGACCTTCACTCTTTTCACGTTAGTGCTTCACTTTTCTAACTAAATATGGTCTTCAGAACAGCACTGGCCGATAAACACCTGTCAAAACCATTAAACAGACGTGACAGGTGGGTAAATTTACTGATAAAACAGCTCTATTTATGTTTGACCAGAGCAATTTAGAGCCTAATAATTGCTTATAAGCTTGTCCATTAACAGGTTTGACCAGCAGGCAGTGAATGAGTCATACAGAGGCATTATCTAATAAAATGAAAGTGAGTCATTTCCCTCAGCACTTACAGCATTCCAGCACTGTGACTGAAATTAAACAGGGAAACCCACAATAAAAACACAGAAGCTCAGACTTCCTCTCATTAAATCCATCAAGACACCATCAGTCAGTGCTTCGCCATTAAGGTAGCGAGGGATAGTTCCACAGGAAGCAGGTGGGTAAAGAAGAAAAGAGGCAGTGGTGGGGATTGCTGTTCATGACTGGTCAGTTATTTGAAAACTATTTCCAAAGAATTTCTAAGCAGGTGCTTTATTAAAAATATAAATTGTGCATTCACTGGGGACTACAGAGTAATAGCTCTTAAAAAAATCCCTACAAAAAGTATATTAAATAGCAAAGTGCCTAAATAAGTGAGTTTACGTGCACTTTATAATCTCATCATGATCAGACTTCTGCTGTTATCTGATTATTCAAGAAACTTGATACAGAGAGCTTGATTTTAGCTCAGTAATTTGATTTCCCAGTTGATGTATATTCTAACTCTGATTTCTTTTCTGATTTCTCAGTCTGTGCATGTGTAAAAACAGAGCATGTGTAGAGCAGAGCTGAAACAGTATGCTTGTGGAAATTAAGAATTTAAAAATTCGTCATATTTTTAGGTCGAAGTTTTTAGCTCTGCCATGAAGTTTGGATTTTATATTATTTTTAAATTCATCTTATTATGCAAGTTATTGGGATATTGGAAAACAGAATTCATACAACTGCCTGACTTAAGCAGAATTTCCCATTACTGGATTACTCAAGTGCATGTAAAGCAGGGAACAGATTACTGACAAAATCAGATTTTCTGCAAAACATTTTTTTTTAATAATTAATAACTGCACTTGCAAAAAATTTTTTTAAAGACTGTAATCTTTTACACTGTATTCACGACTCCCAAAGCTTCCCTTGTTGGATTTTGAATCCAGCCCCAAGTGAGTACATGAGCTCCCTTAAGATTGCGGTTCAGTTTGGTAAGGGTTTATTATCAATTTACTTATTCAGAGCAACATTAAAAGTGTGACTGATATTGTATGTTATTACACACATCACTAAAAGTATAGCTGCACCCAGAATTAAGTGTCGGATTGCAGTGCTATTGGGAAGGAAGATAAAGTTTACCAGGTACAATAAATGATAACAACTTTAGACTGATATGGGCAATATTTATTGAGCTACACATACAGAGGTAGTGTCTCTCAGTATGGTGTAAGGCCACCACGTTTGCTAACTCTACATGCGAGATGTTGCCAGAGGTGAAGATGACCCGCTGCCATTCGGAGTCACTCCATGACAGTCTGGCAAGACACTATTGCAGCGTGATGCTGACATGGTGTTAAGGGCAGTTGTTGTAATCGCCTGCGTCCATGTAATCCTGCGTCGTGCAGCCATCTGACAATGGTGCTGGGACTAACAGGATGACTCATAAAGGGCATCACTGCTTGGTGAATGTCCATAACCATGGCTGTTGGGTTAGTAAGGTTCAGCGATAAGGCCCGTACTTGCTTGTGTCACATGCGTGGCCAAGCACGAAACCTGACTCATTCGCATGTCTCCACAATAACTACCTGAAGCACCTGGCCTGAAATACCATAGCAGCTTATGATCAACATCCTAGCAACACTTCCAGCTAGAACAGAGCAAGTGTCCACCACAGCCATACTAAACACTTAGCAACCAGCACCATGTACCATGTTTACATGTAACAAAGGGAACACTATCCACTACCTTCCCCAGCCACTGCAATATAAACTCAATATTAGCTTTGGCTGGACTATGAATGACGTAACAGTTCTTCAGTGTCAGTATGTGGTGAAGGCTGAGCTGAATGGTGGTGGGACTGAGAGCAGGACTGTCCCTCATATCGGCTCTACCTGCTCTACAGCACACAGACTCGCTACAAAAGGCTCTTTATGATGTGCACCTGACGTGCTGCAGCACGACGGTTCCCACAGAGATTGACTTCACTATTCAACCCCCCCAGCAAAGCTCCTCAACCCCCTACCTTCCCCAGGGTCCACAGCTCCTATTGCCTGATCTTTGGGTGCAGTGATGCTGTCATAGCATGAGCCAAGTCATAGAAAAGCTGTGATACTATTATAACAACAACAACCAATAATAATAATAATAATAATAATAATAATAATAATAATAAAACACTGTCTCCAAAAAAGTTGGAATGTTGGGTAAAATGTTAATAAAAACGGAACGCAAAAACCATTTAATGAAACTCTATATTTGTAGAAAATACAAATACAACAATTTAAATAATTAAAAAATATATAATATTGGTAAATATATAGCTGACACAGGTTTATGTTTAGCCCTGTGTTCATCACCTTTTCTTTAAGCAACACTTAAAACACACTTGTGAACTGAGGAGACCAATTGCAATAGTTCAGAAAGTGAAATATTTTCCATTCTTGCTTAATACAAGATTTCTGCTTTTGTTTTGTAGTGCACCCGGTGTTTTCAGTGGGTTACAGGTCTGAACTGCAGGCAGGCCAGTTTAGTACCCAGACTCTTACTTTGCAGCCATGCTGTTTTAATACATGCACATATAGTTTAGCATCATCTTGCTGAAATGCCTACCCTGAAAAGGCATCATCTGAATGGCGGTATATGCTACTCCAAAACCTGTACACACTGTTCAGCATTCAGAGAGCCTTCACAGATGTGCAAGACACCTACGCCATATGCACTAAGGGACACATCACGCTTTGCTGCTGTCCTAGGTGAAAATAAAGTAACACATTCTGTACAAAAAACATTGTACTGCAATTGTTAGTGCACTACTTCTATTTACTTTCTACGTTTATTGTAAAAAATAAAAACTAATAAAAAATGAAATCAGCATAAAACAAACTGTTACTTTTACACATAACACACTTAATGGGCTTTAAAAGGTGTGCAAGAACATGTATGAAGTTTCTGGTCCTGGATTTAGCAAAACCTTGACTGACTATATAGAAACAGGCAGCAGTCACTTTTACATGCAACCTGACAAACTAATAATAATCCAACTAATAGCTCAACTGAAGTAGAATATGTCTATGTATACGCCTCAATCTGAACAGCCAAGTCCCAAATACAATTTCTATCCGACTGAATGAGGTGAATAGACCTGTGAATAATCCATTAAATAGAAGATTCATAGCCATATAAATCATTTTGCGCCAGTGCATTTGCATTACAAGGGAAGTTTAGAACATGCAAGATGGCAGGAGCCAGGAACTAGTTTGCCAAGCAGAAGGTCTAAACTTAGTTCTGAACTAACTTTGAGTTAGCAGGATAGATGTAAAGCTCACCATAATGGGTTTTTCAGATAAGTATATGAGCAAATTAAGGACAGTGGGCTTACATCAGCTACAGAAAAAATAAAAACAGATGCAAAGTTCTCAAATCAACCTATTACAAAGGTAAAACAAAGCTTGTGCAATGGACTTTTGATCAGATTCTTAAGTGTGCATCGGAACAATTCAGTTTTAATCTATAATCAGAACGTATTCAATCAGACTGGCAAAAATCTCTGCATGTAAACTTAGCCAGTGTGTAGAATATGTGCCCACATCTGGAGGTGGCTGGTGTTAAACCTGCTATCACCTTCTAGAAGAAATGACACCAATTTGTGATGGCTTTTATTTATACTTTGGCTTTTCATTATGGTTTCCTACAAACTGTGCTGTCTATGCTTTGAAGGGTTAGATAATCTTCCTGTTTTTGGAACTATAATAAAAATCACTAAGAATAGATTGCACTTTCTAAAGTGAAGGAAACTGCTGGATAAACAATAATACTTGAGACCTACTAGACTGTGTCTCCTGTGTCTCCCATCACTGTATAAAAGAAGATCAATGCTGATTTTATTGTTGGATGCACATGTTCAAAACGCAAATGACACTGCTGTGAAAACACTGCTGATGGCTTTTCTCTGGTTTAAGGTGATGGATTTTTGTATAGTTATAATTGTTTTGATTACATGTAATATGCATACTTTTAATCAATATCAAACCTGGAATGTTTTTATAAATAAACTTATTATGGGACTAAAACTGTATATGATTAAAACTGGTAAAATCTCACTAGTCATACAATTTGATCAGTTTGTTCAAAATATGTGATAATAAGACAAATGGACTTCAATATTCTACATATGAACAACAGAAGTCCAAGGATTGTGGAGAGCAAATGGTCATAAGATTTGGTTCATGAGAAAATACCTAGAAAAAGTGGTAGACTAAAAGGCAGACTAAAAACCTGAAGAAAAAGAAAGAGAGGGAAAGAGGGAATAAGCATGTGTTGGGAATTACACTGGTTCCATTATTTCTGCCCTACTTCCACCAGAATTGGTCCAAGTTAACAGTGTATAAATAAGAGCAAATATAAAGAGCTGCCCAAATGCCCACATCTGGGCCAGCACAGCAAAGGTCTGGCCACAGCTGCCTGTACACAATGATAAGTAACCATACAGTATAAGAGTATAGTACAAAAATCAATAAATGAATCGTTTAATTAATCGTGAACAGTACATACAGCACAAATGGAAATTTTGCAAAGCTGTGTAATGCTAAACAAAATAAAAGTCTTTCTGAAGTAAAAAAGATGGCGGCTGTGAAAGACTATGTAAGCAAACACAATGTGGTTTCTCTCTAGATCAATCATCATCTACGGCATATATTACCATACACAGTTTCACACAATCTGGAGAAATCTCTATATGCAAGGTACATGGCTAAAAACCATGATGGATGGACCAGGATTGTAATGAGCACATAGTTAAATAACAGGATCTGTGATGTATGGGGGGCAAGGCATAGGTGACATCTCTGAAGGCACCTTTAATAATGAACAATATTTACCTATGCTACCATCCACACAACTTTGGAAACACTCAAACTACCCAAAACTTCCCAACCTCCCCAAATGCACACCATAAACAAAAATGCATTCTTCAAATATGTTTTTATCTTAAAATGTTAAGATTTTTTTTTATTCTTAAGTTTTTTATATAGATAAAAGTCAAATTTTATTAAACACTCATTGGACAAATTAATGGACAAATTAATCGGCTGCTTATTTTAAATCAAAGACTCAAGTTTGAATAAGTAATCGTGACCACCCTAGTCAGTTCAATTCAAAAAGCACTTGACTAAAAACTGAATGAGGCAGAAAACCCTTAAAAGCCGAAGGGTGCTGTCTGAGCATTCAGGTTTTTCACCACTGATCCCCTCATTCACATCACTGCCTCACATTTCCTGCTATTTTACAGCGCACAGTCAAATCCCTGCTGGTAGGAGAGATGGGAGAGATATCCCGGCTTGTGCTGATCCTGTGGGGTTTAAACTCTGATCCACAGGCAGACTCAGCTCATCCTTCGCAGCTGCCCCTTTAAGTGGAACCTGCTGGCCCTTGTCGCTGTTTATGTTTGGCTGCTTCTCTGCTCTTCATCGAGTTTCAGGCTGCAGGAAGGCTCCGAGCAAAAACAAAACGCTCCTTCAAAGGCAGCCTCAAAGTTAAGATAAAATGTTTTTACTGCCTATTATAAAAAGCACCTGGAGTTAAATAAATGGGCCTGGCTCAGGGTGAGGTACACAGACTGACTTCACTCATCAATTGAGTTTCCTTTGAAACTTATCGAGCTGGAGGGATACAACACACAGGTTTGGATTTATACAATACAGGATATTCGATAATGTATATGGCCCATATAGATATATACCTAGACATAGTAATAATTTGCCATACATAAATAAATACAGTTGCATGCCAAAGTGTAATAGCTCTCATTTTCTAAAGTGGGGGTGGTGGTTAACATAATACCAGAGAGCTAGGGCTGAACGATAAATCAATTTTATATTACAATTTAAAAGAGTGCAATATTAAAATGGCAAAAGGTGTCATTTTCAAACACACAGATTTGATAAAATAGCTTATGAAAATGACACCTTTTGCCATTTTTAAGCTTGTAAACTTGCCTGTAGATGAGTTGGACCAATCGGACATCACAATCACAGCTAACTGAAAAAGGGGATGCTCTTTTCTTGCTGACCAATAAAAACAGGCCTGGACTTCAGTTCCCAGAAAATAATTAAATGATTTCAGTAATTAAAAATTGCAATTAGACATTCTTCTCAAACCACCAGCCAAATTTTACATTCAGAAATAGAACACATAAACCGTGCTAAAACTTCACAGGGCCATATGAATGACCCTTATTGTGACTTACCTGAAAGCCCTGGATGTGGGCGAGGTACTCAAGCTGCTGTGATGGCTGGACGGAGCTACAGGTCAGAGCGGTAGCTTTACCCTTCAGTCCTTCACCTGTGGGGGTTCCACTAAGCAGCTCCCTGGCCATGGAGGCGGTGCTGCTGCCGGGGGAGCTATAGAAGGGTCCGGTGGGCCCCTGGCTCAGGTCTTTAGGGCTCATGAAGCTGACTGATGCTCCGGAGCCGCCTTTATTCCGACTTGCTTCCATCGCCTGATACATATCTGGGGAGAGGTACAGAATTCCTTTCTGTGCTGCAGGAGAAAGAAATAAATGGTGCTTACAATAGACACATAGACTAGACAAATAGACAGATAGATATTTAGATATACAGATAAACAGATATATACACTGATAGATAGACAGACAGATAGACAAAGACAGTCACTGGTCCATTATTTCCAATATAACATACCAGTGAGTGCCAAAAATATGTAAACCCTGGTTTTAGTATCTGCTGTGACACAGCAATAACTGCAGCTAAACATATCTGGCAGCTGTTGATCTGTTCTGCACATCAGCTTGGAGCAATTCAAACCCAGTCCTCTGTATAGTTTCAACTCTAGGGAGCTAGTGGTCCTTTCACAACATTTCTAAGGTCTGGAGATTAACCCGGTCTCTCCAAAAACATTAACTTTCCTCTTCTTTGGTAGAATGACTTGATTTGGTAGAATGTGGTTTAGGTCATGCAGTCATTGTCTTGCTGCATGACCCACGTTCTTCTGAGACTTGATTTGGAATTCACTGGAATCATTCAGAGTTCAATGTTCCATTATTATCTACAAGCCATCCTGGCCCAGATACAGCAAAACAGGCCCAAACAGTAATACTACCACCATCATGTTTTACAGAAGGGATGGGGCTCTTAGGCTGGAATGCAGTGTTTTCCTTTCTCCAGATATAACACTTCAACCTAAAAGTGTTGTTTTGGTCTTATGCAGCCACAAAACACTTGTCAAATAGACTTTTGGTGTGTCATCTTAAAGACGGGCAGCAATGTTCTTTTTGGAAAGCAGCCCTGCCATGCACACCATTGTTGTTCAGTGTTCATTTGATGGTGGACCATAGGAGAAAGGCTTTAGCTGCTTAAAAGTTACCTTGGGTTCCTTTATGACCTAGCAGAGTGTTACACACCTTGCTCTTTGAGTAATATTTTGGTCAGCCACTCCTGGGGCGGGTAATAATGGTTTAAACATTCCTCTGTTTATCTGTCAGACTGTGGATTGCTAGAGTACAACAATGAGTTTTGTAACCCATTCCAGCCTGATGTTCATCAACAACTTGTTTTCCAAGTTTCTCAGAAACTGGCTGGGTCATGATATACTTCTACAAACATATGTTATAATGATCTGACTTTGATAGTTCAAAAGAGGGTGGCCACACACATGACTGTGATCCTGTTGACAGAAAACTGAAAACTAACAAAGTTAGCTGCTAATCCTAGTTACTGCTAAGTTTGCATACTTTTGTCATTCACAGATATGTAATATTAGATTATTTTTCTCAATAAATAAAAAAAACAAGCATAATGTTTTGCCTTAATTGTTTAATTGGGTTTTTATTAACTACTTTCAGGACTTACAAAAATATATGATTATATTTTAGGTCATAATATAGAAATATATAAAATTCTACATGGTTCACAAGCTTTCCAGCACTACTGAAGATATACCAGACAGACAGATATGAACATGGGACACAGGACAGACACAATTCATAGTACTGAGTTGTGTAATGAAGGATGTAACATAAGAGCAAATACAATATACGAACACAGCAGTTACTGAGGTAGCAGTAAAAGAATACAGTTCTGGTTGATCCAGTATTCTAGCCGCAGATATTTGAGCAAATATGCAAGTAGTCGGAAATGTAAATTATATTAAGTGGATTATCTCGGTGTAAGATACAACAAATAATATTTAACAGACTCTTTGGCATAATCTGGAGTATCAAGATAAAGTGAATTAGGTAAACGCCACAGTACTTGTAACATACAGATAATCAGACAGACTGACAGTCATAGGATTGTTTTGAATTTGAAATGCCCCATGGCCCTGAGGAATGCCGTTTTGTTTCACTGTGTACTTGTATACAACCGAAACGATGAATTTGAACTATGAAAAAAAGAAATTCCCAAAATTCTTACAGCAAATTGATTTTACAGTTGTGCTTCATTACTTATTACAAAGGTTGGGATGATAAAGAGCGAAAATCCTGACTAACATACTGAAATGATCAAGTATATGGACAAAACTAGCCTTGCTGAAAAACAGCATGATGTTTTAACGCATAAACTGTGATAAGAAAATGTCCATGGAGCCAATAATAAGGTCACTGAACTAAAATCTGAACATCTACTTCTACCATATTACTGCCTAACAAACAGAACTAGATGTGAACAAGATGTGAAATGATGTGTTTGTTCTTATTTCCATGACCGCTTGGACAGCTCATTTTACACTAATATTTTCATCCAGCTGGTAAAACACTGTTGATGTCATTAAAGGGCTCCCTTTTTTTTTGCATTTCATTTTTTCTCTCTGAATATTAGTTAGAACATTTGTGTCATTTATGTTACCAAAAACAATCATAATATTTACATGACCATTTTCCAACCTCTGTCCTTAAGATGTGTTGTATGTAAATGAGCTGTATTGGCCCTAATTGTAAAAGTAGATGACCCTAAAAACCGTTCTCAGACCAAAAAAAACCCAGAAAGCAAAGCGGACTTCAAAGCTGGCTGAATTGGGTGGGGTTAAACCGAGGTGGCTAAATTGCTGTTAGCTAAATGGACTGTCCCATGTGAACATGTTTTTGGCTAATGACATCATTCCAAAACCAATTCAAAACTGGCTGTTTTTCAAGCTTAGTTTTCAAATATAGAGCTGGGAGTGAACTGTAACAACAACTACATTTACATACAACATCAAAGAGTTATTTTAGAAATAGGGAGAAAAATGTCATTTTCAGTGTTATGGGCCCTTTAATACCAGTGGAGCGTGTTGGGTCTAGGCAGTGCGTCTGGAAAAACAGACTTGGACAAGAATCCAGCTGTGCTGATGTGTGCAGCCATACTTCAGGGTTGCTTCCTGTTTGTATTTGCTGCAGGGCAACAAATGCTGGAAAGCAGCAAGACTTTAAACACCACCAAACAAGCAAAAAGAGTGACGACTGTTTTTACAGAGCGCTCCATACAGCCTGTAAATATTACTCTAGAAATTGGTAAGAAGAATAAACATGGTGTCTGCTGAACACTGAAGCTTGCTGTTGACACAGCCTATAATTTATGAAATGGAGTCATCAAATAAAACACAGTGCGGATTTCCCAGAGCTCTTTCCAACCAGATCAAGTGTAGTTAAATCACAGAATAGCCATCAGCAATGATTGAGGTGCCCTTGAGCAAGGCACCTAACCCCCAAATGCTCCCCGGGCATCACTTTGAGCCAGTGTGCTCAATGCCCACCAGTGTGTGTGTGTGTGTGTGTGTGTGTGTGTGTGTGTGTGTGTGTGTGCACAAACGTGGCTCAAAGCCCTCTACTGTAATATTGGCTACTGCTATTATCTGAACTTACTGTGTCTTGTCAGTTTGCTTATAAATATGCCTTTTTCTGGATGCTTCTTTTATATCCAAATCACAACAATACATTAAACAACATTTTTTTACATAACAGATTTTATTTAAATGCATGAATCTAAACACCAAATACAATTACAATTAATAAATGAAAAAACAATGCATCTTTTGACTATTGTTGTTATCCAACCCTTCAAATCCTAAATATCCCAGGTTTTATCTGTAAATAAAATTGATTTAAGTTTCAAAAGTCCTGCTTAAAAATTAAAAAAAAAAAAAATTTGTGAACACACCCCAAAAAAAGTCAACAAACTGAAATCCTACAAAGACACAAAAAAACATAAAAAAGGACAATATACAAATATAATAATCCTGGAGTTTGGAACCCTGACGAAATAGAGCTAAGAACACAAAGGCAAAACAGTCTAGCAAGCCTTGCACAAGAAACAGAACAGAAGAGAGGTGTTAGCCAGCATTACGTCAGCCGGGAAATATAACAAAAAAGCACATAAATGTTCAATAAAATTATTCCCCCTTCAGCCTCTTGCTGTGAGCTGGGGCCCATCCAGCTAACAGTCAAAATACTGATTTAAAACAGATAAACCACAGCTCCCCTTCTGGAAATCAACACCAAAGCAACGCACGCACAGCCTAAACATCAACATGCTATACAGTAAACCAGCACGCAGCCCAGCTATTTCCTTTTCCGTACCTTCAGCTCTTAAGTACACAGACACACAGAGACACACATCCTATTGCCCAAATCCTCTCAGCTTTAAAGGACCCACATCAGGAAATATCTATATCTACTGATGTTGATATGTGGGCACTTAAAACATGTAAACATTTAGCTTTGCATTACAGTGAAATATCACATGCATTTCTGTAGTCACTAAAGCACTAAAGGAATATTTAGTGCAGTAGCGTTGGGCTGATCGGTAATGCCATCATACAGACAGAGATCACAATGTTGAGACAGCATGGTGATGCCACCCCTGCCAGGTTTAGGCTTGAAGGCATGGCCTAATCTAGAAATCTGCCATGGGTATACAAATGCATTTGCTTGAACAATCTCTTCTTCTTCATTCTCTTGCAGGTCCGGTGAGCTATTCTGCACAGATACTGTGTACAACTGGCCATCATGTGTGATCCAGGACATAACTCCCACCCATTCAGCCAGCAGAGGTTTTGCCCTGTCCATACAAAGTAGCCCCACCCATTCAGGCTACAAGACATAAGTTCAGTCCATTAAGTCCCCAGCAGTTTGGTCATCCATCCTAGAGTTGTTTAGCCTTGCCCAGTCAGTCTAAAGCAGTTTAGATCCAACAGGACTATTATTACTGGACTTTTATTGCTACTGTATCAATTTAGGACACAATAATCCAACCACAGCCATGCAGGCTCCAGTCAGGCAACAAGACACAAGTCCAGCCTATTCAGTAGCCCTGCCCATTCACACTAGAGCAGTTTAGCCCCACCCATTCAAACTAGTGCAGTTTAGCCCCACCCTTTCAGGCTACAGTGGTTTAGGCCAGCTCATTCAGACTACAGCAGGTCAGCCCACCCATTCTGCCAGGAGTAGTTTAGTTGGAAAAGGACTGGAACACCCGGCGTCTACCTGAGTTAACCAGTAATGGGATTTCTGTCATGCAACCAGCAAATGAACTCACAGAATAAGACATCATGTAAACAGAGTAACATTTAAACTAGCTGCAGGTTTAGAAAGAAATACGAACATTTATATTTTCATTTAGTCAACCGAGTAGGATGTGTGTGTGTCCATCTAGCAGAGATAAATGCTATTTTACTCTATTAGCCTTTTCCAGTACCATGTTTATATTTACAGATGTGCAGGCTGTACATGCACTTAGTAATCCAATCACTGCTCTAAATTCCAGCTGTCTTTACTGAATTTCCAGAAGTACGCTGTTTACATGACCACTTAAATAATCACATAATCCCATTAAGATCAGATTATTAAGTGCATGTACTTGTTTGTGTGTCTCAGACATCAAGCAGTATATTTCATTGTAATTACTTTCTAACAAGGAGCTTTTAGAGATGGGTGTCTGGTTCCCCTCACCAACACTGTGAACAATTCTGACAGATTCTCTAGAACAAAGCAGTTCACATTAAGCCACTCCGAATGACTCTTAACCCTCTAAATGCGCAGAAAAATCAGTGGAATTCCTTTTTAAGCTTGAGGAAAAGCTTTGAAAGCTGAAGCACTAGGAAGGCACTAGGAGCACTAGGAAAATGGCTTTAATGAGTGGGAAAGTAAAGCGGCGCAGCTTTGAGACGAGCTCTGGATCATATCAGTGCTCAGTGGAGATGCTGCTGGTTCTGCTGGCAGGGCTCAGGAACTGTAAATTAGTGGCGTATTTCTGACAGTAAAAGCCGCGCGGTTGGGAAAGTTTACAGAGAGAGAAAGAGGAGCAGATAGAGCCGAACAGCACGCAGATAAAACTGGAAAATGGCTTAGCTCCAGCTGCACACAGCCAACACTGCTGCACAACATGAGGAATTCACACCATCACTTCTCTCGTTCTCTCTGTTGCTCCACTGATGAGCTGTTTATGTGTTTATGTGTGTGGTTTTCGGCCTGCGTGCTGTTTGTCCTCATGGGTATATATTTGTGTATACATGTTAACATGCTAATAAATGATTAATGTCGCTATTTCTTTAAACAGTATAAATAAAGCAATTTGTTCAGCGGTTAAACTTTATCCCTTTACTCTCCAAGAGTGTCTCCTGCAGGAAAGCAGCAGTGTGGAAAGCAGCACCAATGTTAACCTTTGATTTGCTTATGTTTATACATCACTTCTGTCATTTGTCATTTGAACGTGGTTTCTTGGTGCGAGCCCTCAGCAGTGGTCCCAAACCAGGTTCAGCCTTTACCCTGTTTACTCTGCCTCTTAAATAATCTAACCAAGACCAGAACATGAACCAGACCAGAACCTTCAACATGAACGACATGAGGTTAGAATACGCCATACTTCATTCTCTCATATTGGACTGTTTTGACTCTACGGTGACAACGCTGCAGCGACTCACTATCGCCTCGAGATGTCTAGTGGTATTATGTGAAAGGGTGGGCCAGGGCTAGCTGCTTAGAATGCTAACTTCAGTAAAGCTCTCTGCAACATGATACATAAATGCCTTTGACGTACCATCAAAATGGTTATTACTACACATTCCATTGGACATTTTAGTTTTGGAATGTTTTAAACAAAAAATCTTACATATTGCACTTTTAACACATTAGTTTGACCATTTAAACTGTCATAGTCACCCCAGCGGGAACACACTCTTTTGTGACTGTAGCCCACACATTCAAATACAGCTTGTAAACAAGAAATTCCACTGAAGACACGAAAAAAAGCAAAATATTAATTACATGCCAGCCACAAAAATTTGCACCCCTGGTAAATATGATCTGCAAAAGCAAATAAACTTCACTGCCTATAATTTTAATTTCTTTTGTTCAAAACATTAACAAAAAGCTTAATAAACTTGATAAAAAAATTGCCAACTGTTTGGCACCCAAAGAAATTTGAGATATAAATCTAACTGAAAAACAATCAAACGGTCAGCCATGACTGTCTAATTCCACAAATCTCCTAGGATCTGAAGAATTGCAGACATGTGTTGAGGAATTGCAGACATGAGTTCCTGGGGTAAGGTCGTCTCCCAAACTACCATGAGACGTCACCTACATCACCACAAGCTGTTTGAGGGGGTTGCCAGAGGTAAGCCTCTACTGTCAAACAAACTCAAGGCCCTACAGTTTGAAAAAGACGTTAACTTTCAGCGGGACGATGTTTTGTGCTAATATGTTCTGGCTTTGGCGTAGATGCAGCCATAGCCATAAAGAAAAGAACATGTGAAGTATGATGGTGGACCTGTGATGTTGTGGGGTTGTTGTTCTCCCAAAGGACCTGGACAATTTGGTAACATGGACATCATCAAGTAGCAGCAGACATTAAATCAACACCAGATTGCCTCAGAAACACAACATACAAATAGTTCAACGTTTGAAGCTGAAGAAGAGTGTTCACAAGTGTTGATCTCAGAATCTCAAGGATCTGGAGAGAGGCTACATAAGGGAAGGTCTTAGAGCAATTGCCATGTGTTCTCCAGTGTCATTAAGTTGGTGTTGGAAAGGTAGGCTGCAATAAGTATATATTAAATGAACTGTGTTGCACTTAAGCTGAACTTCTCTCTAGGTACAAGCACTGGATTGGGAATGCTAGGTAGTGCACTTCTACAGTACTTACTCTGTACAAAGCACTTTAAGTCGTTCTGTATAAAAGCATCTGCTAAATGACAAATGTATATGTAAACATTAAAAGATGGAGTGTCAACAACTGTTGCAAACTTACATGTGAGAAAAAGATTTTATGAAGTTTTAGTCTTATTTTTTATTCATTAAAGTTCTAACAGTAAAGATTTGAAATATTTGCCAGTCAGCACAGACATGTTTATATAGTTATATAAAGTATAATATATATAAAATACTGGATAAACAGTAAATTCAAACACGTGTGCTGTGGCTGTATTCTAAATGCTCTTTAACTCATAAACTTGGCAACATTAACAGATTTTTACATAAATTAGACCCCAGGTTTTAAAGCTGTTACAGTAAATGCATGTGATTGTTAGATCCTGCGGATGTGGGTTCATGGCTGTTTCTTCTCTAAATGATCAAGTGCCTCTGCTGGCGGGACACTGAGGTTTTCTTTTGTTACACCTAAGGTGCTTCAGAATCCAGCTTAGGATGCATTTAAGAAAGCAATGAACTAACTTATTCTCAAAAGTGCGATATTTAAAGAGCCCAAGTCATAAGCCAGGTTGTTTCCATTCATTGCAGGTATTATGCAAAAAAACTTTAGATGACATAGGCTACCATGATTAGGGGTTGCACCAAAACAAGCAAGATTTTCCATGCATTCTGCTTACAGTAGTTTGCTCCCACCCCTGGATGCTGAAGTTCAAAGGACAACAATTTAGAACTTTATTTATTTCAGCATTAAACAAAATCAGCCTGTATAAATTAAATCTAAGGGTTGAAATGAGGTTGGAAAATAGCCATCACCCTGGACAAATAAATCACATAAATCACAAAACCACAAAAATGGAACCACAAAAATGTGAACCTCAGGGGGAACACAAGAAACACAAGAAGACTTGTCTAAGAGCACTTTAACTGCATTACACATTGCCATGCGTGAAACATCTACCAGGCTCTATCTGGGTTTCAGAGCAAACGTGTCCCCACGTTCCCGAGGACTGCATTCACTACATGCTGACTCACAACACAGGTGAGCAAACTGGGACCACACTTTACAGCTGAACGATTTGGGAGGAATATCTAATTGTGATTTTGCTGATTGATATTGCAACAGTAAATTAATCCAGGCCAAAAGGACCAGAACATTCACTTTTTCAGGCTTGAGACACACGCTTACCACACCCGAAACTGCAGCTTGAAAACTGCTCTAACTGCTTTCATTTTTTACATTAAAAAATTTTGATATGAAATCAATTAATCATTCAGCGCTAATATTATTATTTTCCTGTTTACTTCAAGTCTTATTCATCATGTTGAATACAAATGGCTTAGAAGGTATCCGTTCTGCTATGCCTTATCAAGATTTGAATGATCACTTTTTTAGGAATTAAATGTAATAGTAAAATTCATCCTGACAGACCTAATGTGTGTGTGTGTGTGTGTGTGTGTGTGTGTGTGTGTGTGTGTGTGTGGGAGAGGGAGAAAGACCAAGCATGCTTACGTGTCTGTGTGTGTGTAGTCGGTAATCCTGAGTGACAGATAAAAGCCATAAACAGAAAAATAAAGAGCAGCCTGTCTAAATAGCTGCAGGACAGCAGTGCGTGTGTATGTGTGTGTGAGTCAGACAGATTAAACACTGCAGCATCACCCAGCTCAACACACACACTTACTGTTTGCTGATGCTTCAGGAAAACCGTCCCTCTGTCCATTCCAACCTTTATTCTCCATCTGTGACTAAAGGAGGGGGGTGGGGTGGCGTAGAGAGAGAGAGAGAGAGAGAGAGAGAGAGAGAGAGAGAGAGAGAGAGAGAGAGAGAGAGAGAGAGAGAGAGAGAGAGAGAGAGAGAGAGAGAGAGAAAGAGAGAAAGAGAGTGAGAGTAAGAGAGTGAGAGAGAGAGAGAGAGAGAGAGAGAGAGAGAGAGAGAGAGAGAGCGAAGAAAGAAAAGAAAGAGAGTATTAGTCTCTTTTCATGCATGTCAGATAAGTTGCTCTTTGCTGACCTCTCCAGAAATAAAGGATGGTCACTAGATTAAGACATCTCAGCCTTGTGGCCAATAACACGGCAGGAAATCAGAGGGAGGAGGAGAGGAAGCTCAGCCCTACAGAGCACAGTTCAATAGCGTACACACACACACACACCCACACACCATTCTACCATTTACACACTCCATTCTCTCATTCAGGAACACTGCCCCAACACAGGCCCCCCTGAAACTCCTCAAAACACTTGGACTGAGTCTGGTGAGAATTGGAAGAAAACACACTAAAGCCAAAGGATGACAGCGGTGTAAAGAATGCTGTTATAGAAAACTATGTCCTTCACAGTCATTCCTGTTAGACTAGGATTCAAACCGTTTCCAGACATTACAGAGACATACTATACAGCAGTAACACGTCTGATATGTGGTGGTAAAAGTGCTATAGTGTTTTAAATGCCATAAAAGAATGTATGTTGCTTTTGTGTCGTCTCTTCTGGAGTTTGGAAAAAAATAATGATGCTAACACGGTCAACCAATAGGTTTGATACAAGCTAAATTGATTACTCCTCTGAATGTTCCTCTTTCTGGGCACAATTTTCAAGCCATCTTAAAAAAAAAAAAAAAGTCAAACCATTTTAAAACACTTGCTAATGGTATAGAGAGAGGGGCTTGTTAGCATAAGCTAGCTTAGCTCTGCTCACTGGAGGGAAGTCACGCAGTTGGCGCGAGAGGACAGAAGGGCGCAGTTAAACCTATTCCGTAGTGTTTGGATCTGTTAGCTTAGATTAGCAACCAGGCTAAGTTGGATCCAAACAATGATGACTCACCACAGTACGTTTCTGCATCCTGACAAACAGCTGCTCTGCTGCGCAGATGATTAGTTACATAAGACGTTTCACTCAGGTTCTCATTCTAACCAAATACTAAGTACTGAGACAGCATTGGCTCGTGATATCAATGACCTCAGGCTCGGCTCTGATGTACAGAATCCCTCTTTTCTGGTTAATGGATCTCGGTGCAGCTTTGAACTATAACCATCTTGAACTATGGGTTGGCCTCTTAGACACAGATTTCAAATGACTAAAACACACTTATTAAACAAACATACTGTTCCTGCTTTCACTGGGAAGTGTGTCTTGTGGAGTACCACAAAGGTCAGTTTTAGGGCCTTTGCTTTTCTCTTTGCATATGTTACCTCTAGATAACGTCATTACAAAACATGAAACAAACTTTCACAGCAATGCTGTTGACATGCAATACTACACTTCAACCCCCTCTGATAATCTAGAGGTGGCAGAAAGACTGAAAAGCTGCATGTCACATGCCACGTAGTTTTCTACAACTGAATCGAGAACAAAGTACATAAGCTAGTTTGTCCAGCTATGAATATAAAACCTTAAATTGTTCATAAGCATGAAACCTAGGTGTGAACATAGTCACTAAAGTAGCTTTTAGCATTTAAGAACTATTGCTAAAACTATTGCCTGTTCTGTCTCAGAGCTACACAGAGAAACTTGTTCATGTCTTTGTTACAAGCAGAATAGTTTACTGTAATGTTCTTCTTATTGGGGTTCCTAAGAAAATAATCTATCCCCTACACACTGCAGATTCAATACGGACTAAATCAATCCATGATTATTACTCATGGATGTGTCGCAGATTCATATGGGATAACGGTTGCAACTGTTAGTGTAACTGTTAGTGACCACACCCATTGAACAGTTAAGCTAAATTAAATCTTTAACGCCTCTTACACACAGACCAGAGAGGACACAATTACATAATCTCCACTTAAACAAACCTGGTGGAGTTTTCAAAGACACAGTGTGACCTCAGAGAAAATGTGTATGGAGGACAGGAAAAAAAGACCATTAATCTTTCAAAGTTTTAAATTGCTAGACTGACTTGGTGGTTGCTATAGTGTTCCAGGTGGTTACCAGGATGTTGCTAGGCGATTGCTATGCTATCTTTTTGTGGTTACTAGATTGACAGTATTCTGTTCCTACAAACTCAAAATATATTGTTAATATTATAAGTGTAGGCCGGCCACCAGCAACCTGATCCAAACCGATGCAAAATTAAACCAGTTACACAGAATTAAAGTTCATTATCCTGATTGGGATGTACCCTTACATTTAATACATACACCAGTACATGTTTGATAAGTACTGACAAACATGAAAGTTCGCTTCACATAAGCATTAATTTTACAACCAATCAATGAATACCTAGATGAATAGTCGGTAGCTCAGTGCACCCCTACGGCAGGTGCTGCTGATAAAATGCCCACTTATAATAGATATGTAGATGTAACGTACTTTCAACACATACACTCTTTTATATGTTACTGACCTTGTCTGGCGAATCCTGCACGGTTGAAGCTTTGTAGCCTAACTGCAGCAGCATGGCCTCAGCCGCTGCACGCTTGGCAACTTTCTTATTGGGCCCACTTCCTGTGGTCACCTCAGCACCTACTTTCACCTGTTAAAGACACGAGAGAGAGAGAGAGAGAGAGAGAGAGAGAGAGAGAGAGAGAGAGAGAGAGAGAGAGAGAGAGAGAGAGAGAGAGAAAGAAAGAAAGAAAGAAAGAAAGAAAGAAAGAAAGAAAGAAAATGTGTGTTACTCCTAAATTAATCAATAAAGCTTGATTCAGCATTCAGTACTTCTCGCTCGGAGGATCTGTTTCTTTGCATACTTTCTCTCTGTTATTAAATGGTCAAGACACCCATGGGACCAGCACAGAGCAGTTATTATTTGAAGTGTTTAAACACCTTAGTGTCACTACTAGACCACTACCACTACCAAAACTATCCAGACCTCAGGCCAGGGTCCGGTGACTAAATGAAATGAAAAAATTTCAGAGGTTGTCTGCTTCCTATCACCACCACTGTGAACAGTTCTGACTCCAAACCACTCTGTCTGACTTCAAATACATCCTAAACAGGAATTTCTGAAATTAAGTACACAGGCTTTTTATTTTTAAAACCAGGAAACAGCAAACAAAAACGGATTCAGTGGTGACTGCGCCGTGGGAAAATAAGAGCAGAGGTGACAAATTTAGGAAGAAAGCAGGGAGCCACACCAAGAGAGAAAGGACATGAAGCAGAGTGTACGAGCAGCTACTGGACAGAAGTGTGTGGAAGAATCACGTTAAAACAAACACAGCCATCCTGCTCTGAATGACTGAGGGGTATTAACGCGCACCGCATCACAGGAGAGCAGTCTCCCCAACTCCAGGATGTACACGGCTGAGTACCACCAAGCACACCCTGCAGACAGACTAGTCAATACACACTACCTGTCTTGGAAACAATCCAGCTCGGTTCTAATCTATGAGTGTGAACCACCAGGTCCCTTTAAGGTTCACTCTTAACCTTTACAGCTGCATAAGCGCCACAGAAAGGCACAGACCAATAAAATTGGACGCACTGGTGCAGCCGCACACAAGTCTACTGCCCTATCCATACACATCTGGATATTTAAAAAAAATATGGGGGTGTGTACATAGAATTACTGTGAAATAGAATTACTGTGAAATGCTACATTGTAGAGAAATTTACAAAGCGAGTCTGGTTCACAGCAGTGGTAATGGGAACCAAAAAGATGAGTGGCTATAAATCCACTTATAGACCTTTCCACCAATGTGGAACAAAC